>JACSYO010001502.1:2177500-2270000 GCA_016806645.1 Ophiodon elongatus
CGCAACCGCATGGAGAGAGTGAGTTACCGGGTCACCGCTCCCCTCATTAAAGAGGCAATACGTAAAATTTGTGTTGCCAGATTGCACAATATGAACATAATATACACAACCATTCAGGAACAGGTTCTTGTTTCAATGTTAAGTACACAATAATGCAGCTTATGACAAGCTAGAATTAGCAGGCGTGTTGCGTTAGCAAAGCTATTCTTCAAACGTCACAGTAGAAATAGAAGGTTAGTGTAGGGTTAGCACTGAACTGAACTGAGAAAACCACTTCCTAAAGTATTTAAAACCCAATTGCACCGTTGTGTTCAATAATGATTGATGGTCATTACGCTTTTCAGGGCTGAAAAAAACGAATTCATAAAAAATTGCTTTAAGAGGAGCGTCTGCCTGAGAGAATACTAAGAAATTGAGCTAGTCAGTTTGCTCGCTAAGTATTCCTTTGTGCAACGGAAGGCTTTCTTTTCCATCCATCTACATTTACAAAAATCACTGTTGGACGCACTTTGAGTGGACAGGTGCAGTAGGAACACCTTGCATCTGGCTTCATTTCCATCTCTCTCACTCCAGGTAAGAAAAGAGTGGGAAGAAGCTGATCGCCAGGCCAAGAACCTGCCCAAGGCTGAGAGGCAGACATTGATCCAGGTAAGACACTGATCCTTCCCCCCGGGAGTCCCCGCTTTGTCCCTTTGTTTGGGTGAGATATGACGGCTTAGGTCCCTCACTCCCCATGTCATTAAATATCCCTTTTCCCTGGCTGCTCTATCTTTATCACTCTAAGGCTAAATTAGGGCACTGTCTGAATAGGGAGACTTCTAAATGAGTCCCCATCTCTCTTGACAAGCCTGAGAGGCGACATGAGTGAAACCGGGAGACGTATTTACTTCTTTTTCTTTTTTTTTACAAAATTTCAAAAGACCTCTGTTATGCCACACTGTTTAAGGTGGATATACCCATTTATATATGTGTATGATTTTGTTTGTAGCACTTCCAAGCCATGGTGGAGTCCCTGGAGGAGGAGGCAGCCAGCGAGAAGCAGCAGCTGGTGGAGACTCACCTTGCCCGGGTGGAGGCCATGCTGAATGACCGGCGCCGTCTGGCCCTGGAGAATTACCTGGCCGCCCTGCAGGCCGACCCCCCCAGGGTAAACACCACACACTGGCCTCTGAGTTCATCTTTTATCCTCTCCTCACCTCTCCACCTGTCTCTTGCTTTTCCCTCCCTTCAGTCGATGTGCAAACACATTCACACACACACACCTTTTTATCAGACAACACTTACACCGTACACTACTTATGGCCTGGGCTAATCTCATATCCTGTCAAAAGACCCTCTGTCCACTTGCAATTCATCATGAGAAGGGATTGCTATATTCAGAAAAACACACATCCCAAAATCCTCCATGAGCACATAGTCAATCACATTTGAACCCACAGCTATAATCTCTGTGTTGTGTTTTTTTTTTTTATATATATATATTCCTCTTACCTAATAGTCTTTTGATCCTTTTTCCAGCACACAGTTTGGCAATCTGTTTCAAGGATCTTGTGGCTTCTCTAACCACCAGTGGTGGGCTTGTCACCCAAAGGGGACTAAAATATTTATAAGTTGTACTCATTTCAAATGTTATAACCTGACCTGAGTGCACTAAATTCTAATCCTGCTTTTATTACACCTCAAAAATTGGTAATTGCATCATCTGTGGTGTGAAGATTTTATGTCATGTCATACAACAGATTTTTTTGCTCCTCACATTTGACGATGAAAGTTCTTGGGGGGGGGATACAATTATTATAGTTATTTTTCATCTCAAGTACCAAAACATGTGCTCACTACTAAGTGGTTTTTGGGTCATATCGTTTTATCGTGTCATGGTTTATTAGCTAAAATCAAATAAACCCGAAATCTGAATGAAAACATGTCAAGAGAGTGAGAACAATAAACAGTACTTTGACAACTACGAAATTAGAAGAGAACAATTGATTGATACGACTTCAGAGAAGAAGCTATCGTCATGTCACTCACTGTATATCGACACAAGACATCATACTGATCTCTCTGAGAGTCAGTATTATACAGAAATAGTGTTTGAGGCTGTTTCACCACCCAACACTATAAACCACCCCTCTTCTTCCCCCTCCATGTCCCGCTCAGCCCCACCGCATCCTGCAAGCTCTCAGAAGGTACGTCCGCGCAGAGAACAAGGACCGCCAACACACCATCCGCCACTACCAGCACGTCCTGGCTGTGGATCCTGAGAAGGCTGCTCAGATGAAGTCGCAGGTCAGTGTTTTATCCAAATTTTACTTTGGTGAAAATGGCCAGCGCTTGTTTTGTCCCATCCATCCATCAAAAACTCCCAAATATTCCATGTACACAGAGAGAAAAGCATCAAATCCACACATTTGATAAGCTGTAACCTGCGAATGTTTGACATTTATGTTGGAATTAATTATCTTAGATTTATACAATAAATGTATTTAGGTCTTTATACTTCAATTTGGTTAATTGGTACCTTCCAATAATGTGACGTTTTGCATCATTCCTACACTAGTTTCAACAAACTGTATTAGAGGCTGTGTCACTAAATCTGAAAGCTCATACAGAGCCACTCAAGCTCCTACACTCCTATTCCCGCTCAGACAGGGGAGGGATAATGATGTCTCAGCCTGTGCCTCGGTGCCCTGTTTCTAAGTGTGTAGGAGGTAGAAAGAGTGTGTGTTTCTTTGAGTTGAAGCCCAGGAGGAGTGAGTAGGCTCAACCGACGGAGGGAGGGCGAGTGTTTCATTCACTTAAGCCTCAGCCGAAGATTAACATTGCGCAGGT
This sequence comes from Ophiodon elongatus, assembly GCA_016806645.1. NCBI lineage: Eukaryota > Metazoa > Chordata > Actinopteri > Perciformes > Hexagrammidae > Ophiodon > Ophiodon elongatus. The sequence continues at coordinate 2,180,330 of JACSYO010001502.1, forward strand.
CTTGTATAATGCTGGACTCTGAGCCGCTGCGCAGGGATTTGGCTGGAAGCGCCTCTGTTAGATGTACTCGCCTGTTTGTGTCAGAGCCCTTCGACACCATTTTTAGTCATCCTCCACCATTACAGATAACACGGCGGATGGATGAAACAACATTGTGAGGAGGGGAAGGGACCAGAGGGTTACTATTTGGATGAATTGTAGGCTTTGGGAGGCGGTCAGCCTCTGTGCTCAGTCATGGGAAGCCAATCTGTATCGTCGGGCTCTCACAGCGTTTACTTGTGAGGCTCCTGTGTATTTCTTCACCCAGCCAATCCTTCAGCATGTTCAAATCTGCATTTTCAGTTTTTGCAACTGTTTGTGGATTTGACATTTGACTTAGAAGTGCATTACACAAAGGCTCCTTTGTCAATAGAGGGCATGCTGGGCTTTATGTAACTGTGTTATGTGACTTTCTGGGATCAAGATGATTCTTTGTTTTCATTAAAGCCTGACCTGTTTAGCTTAAGAGAGGTTTCCTGGTGCATTGATGTCTCTACTCCAACACTGGGACATGTAATCTTCATAATGAGGATTGTTTGTGAAACATCAACGTTAAGGTGCCACAGGGGCTGTGTCTTGCCTTTAATGGGAAAGGTGCATTATTGCCATCTGTTGCCGGCTCTGGTGCACTGCAGCCATGTGTTGGAAGATTAAAACAGTCAATCATCATAGTGGGAAATAAACACCAGTTACCTGCCAAGAGCTGGTCAGCTTTTTCAGTGGCTGGTAGTTTTTCATATTCTGCCAACCACTTTGGCAGCAGAAATGTGGAAATGTTCCTCCTCTCTTAACATCATATTGCTTGTAGAAACCATATTTGGGAGACTGGAGAATTTTTGGGATATATAAAGTTTTGTATCTGTTCAATCAAAAGAGTTTGTTGTTTTACCCGGAGTGTTATCGTGATCATTGGGACTGACAGGCACTAGATCCTGTCAAGTCAGTTCAGAGCCTCAAGACTGATTTGAATATTACATGCAGCAACTTGTTTCATGTCTGCAAGCTGGCTGGCTGCGAGCGAGTCTGAGTTCATCTCGAGAAAATATGCTCTCAAGCAGAAAGCTCAGTTCTGACGGTTCTGTTTACATTTGTGAACATGTACGACTCTCTCTCTTAAGAACATATATATTCTGGTCAGAGAACAGCTCGCTGTCTGTCCTCACGTTTGTGCTGTATAGTCATTTATTACGAAATTGTAAAGTATTTTTCTTGGTTGAACCGATGAATACAAATCGTAATTGTTTTAATTTTGCACATGTGGCATCATGGCAATGGTTGATGTTGTTTACTAAATGAAGGATCTACATGCTTGACAACTTGTTCTTCATCTGCTTCTTCATCATCTGCTGTCTCCGTTATCGTATGTGTTGTTGTTTTGTTATTCATCTTTTTGTTTGGTTTGTATTTTCTCTTCCTCCTGACACCTGTTTCTGAAGATGAATTTCAATTTTCTCATGTGCATTATCTTATCGCACCACCATGTTTTTCCTGCTTCTCTGTGCAAATCTCCAAACATGAAAGCCAAGACTGTAATCTATGAATATATTAGGTGACAAAACTTGTATCCTCACCAGTAAACCAATAAACTCAAGAGAATTTCAGGGGGATTTTCTGGGATAAGTGTGTATTTTCTGATTCATTAATCTTAGCTTTTGAATAAAATTCTGTTGTGATGAATGTTATAATATAATAGTCACTCTGTAATTAGTTGATACTGGATTAGTGTTGAAAAAAGTATTCAGTTAATGAATTTGTCTAATGCCATGAAATGATTCATAAACAATTTTAATGAATGATTCATAATTTTACGAAACAATTCTGGCTTCTCCAATGTAAGGATTTTCAGCTTTTCTCTATCATCTATCATTATAAATATAATATTCACTATTGTTCAGGACCTGGAAAGAAAAAGCCCTGGGCTTTGGGAGCTTACAATGGGCATTTCCCCAGTTTTATGGCATTCTACAGACTAAACAATTCATCCATTAATAAATAGAATTAAGTTTTATCTAAAATGACAATAATTTGCTGCAGTCCTGGGTGTAAATGGTAATTTTGTACATCAAAATCTTGATCATTTTGTCTTTTGTTTTGAATTATCCATTAAAAAAAACATCATTTCTGAGTGAAGCGGTTTCGTTTTGTTGTTATCATAAACAGACAGCATGATTTTGTTTACATGACACCCTCTTTGTCTGTTTTTCCAACACCAGGTGATGACCCACCTGCGTGTGATCGAGGAGAGGATGAACCAGAGTCTATCTCTGCTCTACAAAGTACCTTATGTGGCCGAGGAGATTCAGGATGAAATTGGTGAGTCGTGTTCAGTCAGAAGCCCCAAGGCAGCTTGGAGGAGGGACAGTGTGCTGTAATAAAACATAAAGCATGAAGTGAAATGAAAACAGTGATGGAATTTGCACCTGTGCCAGACAGATAAAGCCAATACATCACATTTCCTCTGACCCTGTCTTCTCCTTGTGCAAAAAGAAACACAAATATAGCTGGAGACAAGTAGACAGGCTTTTGCGCTGTCTGGAAACCAATTATCAAAGACACAGAGAACAGTATTGTCTTTTTCTCAGTATGAATTTGTGCAAGGGAATATCATACTGCTACACTTTGTTTTTAAGGGTCTCTGCTCACCAGCTTTCATTTTTACAATTAGATCTAAAGCTGGAAACTGTATTTGGAATGTATTTCTCTCCAGCGGTACAATTTAAGACAGACAATGTCCGGCATGTTTTAGTAATTTGGTATTTTGGTTCATTAAAAGAACCATAGCATGGTGTTGCAGCGCAGATTAAAGTGGAGCGGGTGCAGTGACAGAACTGGGTCACAGCTTTCACCATGCAACATCCTGGTGGGAGATGTGCAGATTTACACGGAAAAAAAGCTCTCAGAAAAATAGTAATTGGTAGTTAGCAAAAATGGGAACAGACGTCTCTTGCAGCAGCAGCAGCTCTGTTAACAATAATTGGGGAAACTCTCATTTTGCACATTGCCGCCAGGTTGACAGGTGTCAGCATGTGACAGGCCATCTCATACTCTGTCATTTGCCCTGTTCTGCAGACGAGTTACTCCAGGAGCAGAAAGCCGACATGGACCAGTTCCTGTCGTCTATCTCTGAATCACAGCCAGACGTCACCGTGTCATCAGAGGAGAGCGTGGAAGTCACCGTTTCCGAGGGCAAACCCTACCGGCCCTTCCAGGTCACATCCTTGGGGTCCCGTTTAGAGCCAGAGGGTGAGCAGCTCCAGCCTCAGACACAGTCACGAGCAGCATCATGAACAACACTGTGGCTGTGTGGAGGACAATAGGCCATACACATAAGTCTCTCTGAAGGAGATTGGTGACGAAGCGCGCCAGAACTGTTGCACCGTTAGGGAGAATAGGTTTACAATGTGTTTTATGCCGATGCAAAATGTGTTGTGGAGCCATGGGTTTGGACTTATCTGTGCATGCACAGTTCCCTGTGGCCTTCAACGCAGCACTACTGAAGTGCAGATAAATGCACAAAGCCTCAGGCTTTGGTGCTGAGCTGGTGCCAAAAGCTTTGGGTAATAAACGAGCAGTTATGGCTCTCTCCTTAGTCACATCTCTGCCAAACAAAAGATTGAATACTCAACGAGAGAAAAAAGTGATGGATCGAACGCTTCCAGCGAGATGGAAGGCAAATTATAAGTAAATCCCCAAGGAACATTTGATATACATGCCAACACCCCAGTGGGCTTAGACCGAGCCAGCCAATTCTGAAATTGCTCCCTTTTTTTGGTTCTGTCTCAAATTTATTTTCAGACTCTTTCCTGCTGGACTTTTTTCTTATTCAATTAACACAGCTTGATAATCCTGCCTTTTCTCTTCTCACCTAAGTTAACTCTCTTCTCTCCTTCCCCATTTCTTTTCTTTTTTTCCGTTGCTCATTTCTAACGCCAAGGCGATCTATCAGACTCCCCACGTGCCTTCAAGAAAGGTTGGTGCCTCTGTTGCGTCTTGTTTTTCTGCAGCCTCCCCACCCCCACTCCTTCCTTCCTTCCTTCCTTCCTTCTCCCATCTTCTTTTTTGTTCCACTGCTCTCTTTTCCCTTGGTGCAATTTGGGATCCTCTCTCCCATTTCTATTTTATCAAAAGCCATCTGGTGGTTCATTTTCTACTCTCTTTTTTTTGATGACTCACATGGGCTGCGTGGTTGGGTTTCAGTTGCTCTTGTGCTTTTCATCATACTAGGATTATCACTTCATGCTGAATAGCAAAGCAGTAGTAGAGAACGGTCCCAGCCAGCTCCCCTCTCAGAGAGACTCTTCAGTCGTGTGTTCGCTGTCATCCCGTCCGCAGTGCATTTGTCAAACCACCTCACTTAATTATTCCTCCTCTTGCACATTCATTCCCCTCATCAGTCGCCCTCTTTCTGACAGGAGCTGTGTGATTTAGTGGCCCTGTCTGAGGCTCAGTGTTTCTGCTGCTGACCCACAGCCCAATCTTAATTGGCCCAATTTGTCCTCTAAAATCTGAGACAGGGATGTGGTTCCGTCACCTGTTTTGTCTGATCTAGGCTTAACTCTGTGATCTTACTCAGTGACCACAGAGACACCTTCCACTGGTTGTTGACTCTAAATTGATGCTCAACCTCCTCCCGCTGTTTTTTTTTCATGGAACTTTGTCCCTCTGCTGCTGTTTTTGCATTTTTACTAGTCCAACATTACAGTTATAGAAAACAAGATTGAAAAGCAGCAATAATTTCAGCATTCCGACCCAGTGAATATTTGACACGTGCTTATAAATGCTTAATTGTCGACTGATTAATGGACTGATTGTTTCAGCACTTTTTCAAATCCATGCAGATGAGAGGTCACATTGCTCCCGTAGAGGTCACTCCCATTGTGCTGTGTGTTATTGTGGCTCGCTGCGACACTATGTGCACCCTGCTGTACCATCTGATAACCTGCCAGAGTTTCAGACGTCACTCCCGCTTGAGTGAGGATTGCAAATACACATCATTGTTCCTCGCTTAATCCAAAGGCAATTGTACTAATCTTGAGCGCTTGGCATCGGCTGACTAGCAACAGCAGCAGACAATAAGGCGACGCCGGACTCGTTGCTGCTGTACGTTGCTCAGGAGGACGCTGCCCTCACTACCCCGTTTGCTCTCTCTTCTCTCAGTTCATGATTTATTCATGGCATATCTGGTGTGTGTGTATATTAATAGATCCTATGCCTATTCCAGAACCATCAGTCTAACATGCATATTTCGTTTAGCCACTCACTGAAACCTACAGTTTTTTGTTAACAACGAAAGATTTGTAGATGAGAAACTACAGTGATGCAGAGTTTTGACCATGAAATTGGAAATAAGTGAGGAATAGAAAAATACCTGGATGACCCCTAATTGTTTAGAAATGTTTCATTTAATGAGTCAATGGGTGTTTATAGAGCAGGTTTATGCAAAACACCACTTTAAGAGGGCCTTTGTAGAAAATGTATGGTCAGTGTCACGTTGGCGTCACAGTGCTCACACTGTGCAGAATGGAAGAAAGGGCTTTGTTATCCACAGTGCACTAAGGAGACTGACGCCACATTTGTGAGGAGAAGAGCTGGATATCTATGTGCAGCTGTCCACCATCAATAACACCATCCCTGTTTGTTTGTTTGCTCGTGCTGCTCTGCTGTTATTGACTGGGCTCCTTCACCTCCTGCAGGCTCCGCCATGTCTGGTTTAGACGGCCTGATAGGTGCTGAGGAGAGAATCATCAACAGCAAACCCAAAATCAGCGACAATGTGGTAAGAGCTTCGCTGTCACTTTTATCATTCTGTTTGTGCCTCAAAGCTTTTTTTAACTTTCCAACTTGCTCAACACGTGAACTGAGAGCAGCATTGTTAAAGCCGGATACATTCTGTAACGATATACAATTGTATTTCCTTTGCTAAATATCCTAAAAAGACAACTCTCTCGACAGTTTAATTGCATTACCTCGACCTCAGACAGAGGCAATAGAGCTGATGATTGAGTTATTAATTAGTACATACAGCGCTTTCACATAGCTCTCTTAAGTTCAGCTTTTAATGAGACAGATTATTCCAGTAACTATGTTGTCATAGTTACAACTATCTCTAACTGGGCTATTTGCATGTCTCTCTTTGGCCTCAGCCAACCGACCCTCATTCAGATCAACTCCACACTTTGTTCGGCAGTCATCGCATGCTACCTTTCTTTGCCAGACACGCTATTCCTCCTCTTGGATTTTCAAACTATGCTTGGCTGCAGAATGTGTGCTGTGTTTCGCATGCTAATCCAACACCCATCTGCAAAGCTGTGTATTTGTGTGTGTGAATATGAGTCGTGCAAGTTTTTGAATGCATGCATGTTTCTTTTTTGGAAGTGCCAATCTTCTTGGATGGAGCAATCTGAGGTTTAAAAAAAAAATAACAAATGGCGGTGACACCTAAAATGTCTTATCGTGATTATTTTTTTATTTTTTATTGAGGGAAACAGACTCTGGACTGCTCTGTCTCTGCAAACAGCAGATCTTTAATTCCGCCTCCTGAACACACCCACTTCCACGCACAGCGCTTCTTCTTCTTTAGATGAGAGCTCTCAGTAATGAGTGGCTGTTGAGAAAGACATGTTAACTGTGTGCCGAGATGAGAGTCTGTTGTTGATGCTTGCAAACCCCCTCCCTCTCTCCTTCCAGTCTGTACAAGACAGCTCCAAGTGTATCATCACCCAAACACAGATACTCTTTACAGTTTACTTCACATTCACACCCTCTCGCTCTCCGCCTGCCTATCTCTCTCTATCTCACACACATACGATCTCACACGCACTGTGGTGAGTGTAACCTGGGCTCCCCTGTCTGTGTTGACAGGTGATTGATGAGTCTCTGGATGTTAAAGAAGTGGTTTACAGTGCAGAGAGAGTCAGCGTTATGCATGATGATGAGCTGGTGAGTATAGCGGTGCCCTCCACAGGGCTCTTTGGGGAACTGTAGTCATCAGTAGTGGGAAGAGGATGAAAGAAGGAGGGAGTGTGCAAAGATACTAGTTCTGCAGCTGAATTAAAACATAAAAAACACAGATTGGGAACAGATCACAAATCCCCCTCTCTTGTTTTTTTTTTTCCGTTCAGGCTAATATGTTTTGGTTATTTCTGCATGGGTGCATGTTTGTTATGTGATTGTATCTGAATGTACACATTTAAAATCTCAGTGACATGATACGATGAATGTTAATCCACACAAACTGAGCGTGCTCAGTTTATGTGTGAGAATGAGCAGTAAAAAAAAGATTCCCCAATGGCTGCCTACATATGATTAGTTTGTGTCATATGTGCCAGATTACATTTTGAAGATGAGTGTAGGTGACTTTGGTTGTGTGTTTTTACTGAATTGGCCAAGATATTACACGATCTTCCACAAAGACACATTTCATGCATGTGTACACACTATCACAAGTCGATCATTTCTTACATTGGCTTATGTTTTAAAGGGAAATTCTTGTATTTGTCAACCTGGGTGCGAACCTTATGTATTTCCATTATGACTATTGATCATGATAACAATTCACTCACCGACTCCCCTGGAGATATTTGGGAACACAGATTCCAGCAAGAACAATATTGAACAGATTAGAAGTGCGAGCCTATTGCAGCTTTGTAAAAAGACTTTAAATAGTTCTATTGGACCGAAGTAAACACAGATAGTTGTGCCTTGAAAACCCCTGTCGCTATTGAAGTGAACTGCACAGCGTAGCAGATCCACGTCATGCACGTTAGAGAAGTAGCAGCCGCGAACACAAGAAGGTAGTTTGTGTCAGTAAATTTCCAAATTGCAAAAGTGAAATGTTAAATGTGGTTAGGCCTGTCATTATAATTATGTTATCTACTTATCGTACTAAATATGGATATGACCTTGATTCTTTTTGCTGGCCTCAATTAAACTGTTGCATTTACATGCGTGTTTTTTACATAAGAATGTCGCCAACATGATGCCAGAATAAACAGCAGGGTTTTAGACTTGGGCATAGCACATTTTTATTAACAAAGCCAAGAGTCCATTTTATTTATCGTTATGGTTGTGTGGTTTTATTTTAGTGATGTTTTATTTCTTTAAGAGATTTTCAATTTTTTTTCAAATTGTAATGTCTTAAAGAATTAAAAGTTAATTGCTCTTTGAAAGTAACTTTAATTTTGCATTATATCAGTGGCATAAAATGGTAATAACATAATTAATTGCAATTATTTCAGGACAATAGCGTCCAACAAAAGTAGTTGTGACAGGCCTAAATTGTGTTATCTAAGCTGTCATGCTCCTTGGTCATCATGAATATTTAAAATATGAGAATAATAGTTCACATAGATTTTTTAGATGGCTGATTGTCATATAACAGCACGATAACAAAAACTTGAATGTCCATTCAGCATAAGAAAATGACCTGATTGAGGTAACTACTGTAGTATATGTGTACGATGTCTTCATTATTTCAGAAAGATAACTTTGTATTGCTTCAGTGGTTAGCTGCCCATGTATTGTCTCCTCACTGTTGCTCTCTCTGTCTTCCTCTTACCCATTGCAACCTGTTAGGAGTCCTACCGCCCCCTGGGAGAGGACTTCAGCTTCGGTAGCAGTGCACTGATTGGCTTGCTGGTGATCGCGGTGGCTATAGCAACTGTTATCGTGATCAGTCTGGTGCTGTTGAGGAAGAGGCAATACGGCACCATCAGTCATGGCATCGTGGAGGTAAGCCACCTGTTATTTGCAGCAGAGGGCGAGGATTTGGGCAGACGGTGTGAACCGCACACACCAGTACTCTCTATGAACTGCTGTCTATCTTATTTCAAGTGTCAGATTTACATTAAATGATCAGGGGTTATGTAAATGGTGCATTGGGATAATGCAAGGCAAATTAGATTATTGTCCCTGCAGCATTTGCATACAACACACACAGCATGTCATTCTCAGTGTTTTCTTCCCTTGAATAAGTCGACCATTAAAAGAGTGTTGTGTGTCTGTCTCGCAGGTTGACCCCATGCTAACACCAGAGGAACGCCACCTCAGCAAAATGCAGAACCACGGCTACGAAAACCCCACCTACAAATACCTGGAGCAGATGCAGATCTAACCAGAGCCCACAGAGGGCGCTGTGGAGTCTGACAGAGGACAACAACCGAGGGGGAACATACTACTGACCAATAACACATGCTATTGTTAAAATCATTTGCATACATCCAAACTCCATTTACCGGTTTGTTCAAAACAATCCTTAAATAATGCTACTACTTCTACTACTGCTACTATTGTACTATAGAGCTCTTTTTGATCATGTTTCTTTTGAGAAGGTGATGTATCTGCCATTTTGCATTATGGAAAATGTGATTCTGCAGATTTCTTTGTAATTATCAAAACAGCTATCTCAGATCAAGGTGTATAACATTTCTTCAGACATTTTCTTTATTTTTGAAAGTGAAAGGTAAATCAAGCAAAATTTAAATGTTTTTGAGTGGCCATCATCGAACCAGCATACCAGACACTACACTTTAGTTTTCCATCATGCAAGTGTCATTCATGCAGTTTCTGATGGTTTCCTCAAAAAGAATTGGTGTTTTATTTTGTTCTTCTTCCTCTCAATAGATTGCTTGTATATGAAGGTTCTTTGTACCGATTAAAATGTATAGTGAAACAACAAATGAGAAAAAAAATGAAATCATGAATTATTTACTTTCTGTTCTTTGTTATGATAACAGACGAAATATACATATACAGTTCAAATATATATAAGAATAGATGTTTTTATTCCGCCTTTTTTTCCCCAGGAAAGAGGTTCTGAGTTGGTTTAGGGCTCTTAGCTTCGTGGTCATGAGTTGTCTTTGCAGGCACACTGTTAGACAGAGTTGGGGAAGGTGAAGCTGTGCACAGACCCCCAGCTCAAACACATCACACAAAACCTACTCTGACCCCTTACTAAGTGAATGTGATAATATATCCCCTCCTACACACAAACACAACCTTTTATCAAAAGGAAAACAGTATAAATTGATAGATTAAATGATACCTATTGATGTGTGTTATATAGTTGAATGTATCTTGGAAGCTTTTTTTTTCATACTATGTATCTGACAGGTTCCTATGTGGCTTTGATTTGGAATGCATTGTCACAAACACTGACAGCGGGCGATGACATGCTACAAACAAGTGTTTTTGTTTTGTTTTGTTTTGTTTTTCCTGCACAAATTATCTGAAGCAAAAACCAAGTACCAGAAAAACTGCTTGGAAACATTTTGGGGGTAATGTACACACACGTTTTTGGAGCAACTGTTGGCTTTGCTGGTCATAAAGCGTAGAACAGTCTGATAGATCAAAACAGGGCCGGCACAGAGGCACTAACAACATAAACAGCTGCGTGGAGCCCATCTGCCACCAGGGGTCCCCCAAATTAAGTCAAAATGTTCACAATTTTGTAGATTTGGGGATAATATAAATAATTATCGGATAACAACAAATGCCAAAAAATAAATTATGTTTTTTTTTCTGAACCTGAATATATCACATTTGGAGATTATTACAAATAATTCTGATGGGCACTAAAAACTTTTTGTCAGACTTGGGGGACCTGTAATACATTTTGCAATCTGGATTTGGGGGTTTGGGTACCCAGAAAGGCTTGGGCTGGCCCTGGATCCATGCCAACTGAAGGCAACTTGGAGCTGGAGGGCTGTGCAGGCAGACAGAGACACACAGAAAGACAAAGCTTGGAGAGCTGGTTTCTGCAAAAAAAAAAGCTGACTTGTGTATTTTTACAGGCTGAGAATGACACAAACAAGTAGGCCGAAAGTGATTCCTAGAATTCTCTCTCTCTCTCTCTCAGTATTGTCTTTGTATGCCTGTATAGTTGATGTTGCAATCATGGCTTTTTTTTCTCCGGAGGATTAACTGTGGTGTGCATTGTTCTTATATGAAATGATATGATATATATTTTTAAGTTTGTTTTCTATTTTTTTCCTCTTCCTGTGACAGTATCTCTGTATGTGACTGTCTCACTATGCACCCAAATGGCTTCAATCTTGTAACCGCCTGCTTGATTGTGGGAAGGGACTGGGAACTAATATAATATGCATATTAGTGATTAAAAAAAAAGATTGACACCAATGGAAACAGATTTATGGTTACAGGGGGATACACATCAATAAACTCACAACTTCCATGGATGTGTCATCTTTTCATAGACAGACAGACAGACAGACAGACAGACAGACAGACAAAATGGTTTGGTATTTAATACAACAAAAGAAAATGCCCACCCCATTATCTCAAAGATTGCCTTGACATATTCAAATTGCTTGTTTTGTAGATCAACAGACCCAAACTCCAAAATATTAAGTTTAATATCAGAAAAGACAAAAAAAGTTTGGGCATTATTTAATAAAAATGACTTGATGGATCACGCCATTATCAAATAGTTGCCTATATCTGTTGATCAATTAGTTAACTAATCGTTCTCTGAAGGCTAGTTTTGGTTTCAGAAATCATCTCTTTATTTCAAGTTTTTTAGGGATGTTTGTAAAGGCTCATGGTTGTCCTGTATCTTGCGAAGAAGAAGTAGTGCTGCCTCGTTGTATCAATGCGCCCGTGTTCCGCGGAGTAATACAGTCTCTGAAATGACTTACAGCTTAAAACCTTCTGCGCCTATTCTTCATTGATGTAAAGGGTCCCGACTCATGTCGACCAGGTCCAACTCAAACGGGCTCCTCTGAAGGCTACAGGCCTACTTTCCATGACCAGATATCCAATGATGAGGCTCGTAGTGTGTAAAGTAGTTTGTTCCATGATAACAAAAATAAACAAATGGTTATCCATACGCAATAATGGACTATCAAAAACTGACCTTCTGCTGGCAGTTACAAACAGACCGTTTACAATCTGGCTTCAGAAAAAAATGTTGCTCAATCGAAACTTAACTTGCACCAACTAATTAAAGGAGTCAACCCAAAATGATCTAATAGCAGGACAGACAGGAGCTTTCATCTTAATAGGGCATAACACACATTACTTAAATACAAAAAACTGTAAACAATATAACATGGCTCTTACAGAAATATTGATCAATTTTCTCACAGATTAGGGGGGTTTCCGTTATGAGGGGGGTGGGGCTATTTTCTCCAACAGAAACTTATGGCTCATCATGCATGTAATAAAAATAGAGGTGATTCAAGAGTGAGTCATTGTGTCATTTCATTGCACAAGAAGAAGCAGAAGCGCGGATACAGTCATTGTCCTGATACTCAAAGCAGGCAGTATGAAACCTTCAAGATGGATGAGTCTCAAGATGCTCACAGATGTGTATTATTATAATCTCCAAAGGAAAAATAGATTTGTGCGTAATTCTGGCTACTCTCACATGCTTGTTCCAATCTACACACAAACACCAAGCTATTTGAACATGTTCACACCTCGCAACATAAATACATATTAATATTTAAGGTACCGATTTTCAACTTCACATATCTTTTTGTATCTTAAATCAATCAACGCGTTTGAATCGAGTCCATGCTGAAATATAATGTTATAAATGCTTCAAAACACGTCAACAAATTGTGAACGCCAAGCACTTGTCAGTATTATAATATAATTAATGAACGTGCTTTTATCTACGTCAGCATTTTTCTGTAGTCGTTTCCCGTAAAAGGTCGTTTAAAAGAAAAAGAAAAAAAAGGGGAAAGGAAAGCCTTTACTCTGCATCTCCTCATACAGGCTCTGCTGCGTTCACTCAAGAAACAGCACAAAATGGTGGAAATATAAATAGGATGCTAACAGCAACAACTCTGCACACACAAATGACTTTTATTAAACTATATTACGAACTGTGTCGCATTAAACAATGCAACGATGAATTGAAAGTTGATTCTTGCTGGACACATGAATATTAAGCCGCCTGTAGTCACTTCTGTTGCTAACATACACAGGTTTATTTATTTATATTGATTAATTATTTTTATTCTAACGTTACCCTGGTATGTGTTTGCGTCACAGAAGACTGTAAATAAGACTATCTATCACTCTATTGCCTTGGCTTTTATTTTGACATTCTGCGATGCGTCTCTCTTCAAAAGAAAAAAACTAAAGAAGGGTTTGCAAAAACCAAAATCGGCTCGTTTTTCGAGTTTGGATTCAGACGGGAAAAACGGAGAAACCATGGTATTTCCGTATTTTCGTATTTTCGACTGAACCGTAAAACGTACCATTTACCTGTGGCAGGTAAACAGGAAGTCGCGACAGGTGCGGCAGACACGCCCGCAGAAACCTGAAGCTATCGGAAAGAGTTTTTTTTCCCACCAGTCTCGTCCGGTTTCCCTCCCGAGGATCCACACTCGACGTATTCGGGCCCGACAACCACTTGTGAGCACATCGACTGGAGAGGAGACTTCTTTTAAAGACGCCAGGAGGCAGATGTCTTCATTGTAACCTGACTGCTGTAGAGATTTGTTTTTTAGTTGCAGGTTGCAGGTTTTTAGGTTGCAGGTTGAATTCGTTGATTAAAAACACAAGACTCATCTCTCGGCAACCAGAGGCCTGCAGGTTCACCTCGGTGAGACATCGGACACTGCGACGAGAACCACACCACAAGGCAGGAAGTACTTCAGGTGGTTCGGGTGTTTTTGGTTTTAAGCCGAGCGGTCCAGCTGTGACCCCTGATGGACTACATGGACAGTGGACTGAGATACACCCCAAACTCGGTAAGAAACCTGTAGGACTTGTGTGCAGCCTCGAGGTCTTCCACCTCGGGCGGAGGCTCCGTTTTACCCTCCGAAATACTGATTTGATGTGTGTGCTCTGTGAAAGAGTTTGGGTGTTACCTGAATGACACTCTTTCCCAACATTGGTGCATATGTGTGTGACAGTGGGCGAGCATTAGACCGGAAGTGAACCACATTTAAAAGATCAGTCAAAGTCAGTGTGATCTATATAAAAGAACCGTCCCTCAGCTAAACTGTCAGACATGAAGTAGAGAGGTCACTTGTTTTTTCATTCCACACAAACACACAACACTGTGTACAAATCTACGTCAGCAGTCTCGGCCGGGCTTCTCACCAGCACCCTGCTTTGCCTGAGGACAAACGTGTCACTAAGTGGAAAAATAAATCCAGCACTCAGAAGATGAGAAAAAAAAAACCAACCTGCTTTCGCTTCTGTGCCAAGCTTCTGCTTCGGTACTGATTAGAGGCTCTGCCAGGAGTTTGATTTTCTATATTTCTGGGCGAGCTTTTTTAAACTTGTTATTCCCACATAAAAAAAAATAAATAATTTAATCTTAAGATTTGCAAATACTACACAACCCTTCAAAAGGTGTGTCATTTTGATACAAGACATCAATAAAGGCCTACACATTGTGATAGATATTCATAGGATACGTATTGTTTTTTTTCATTCAAGTAAAAGCAATAGTTCATCAGAAAATATCAGAAATCCTTTTATAGAGTCTTATGTCCGTTGTCCCATGGTATAGTTTTCTACCAAACTTCCTTTTAAAGGTAACAGGTTTTTGAGATATCCTGTGAACAAACAAGCCCCGCTCATTTCTTCTGCATGGTGCCTAATTTCCAAGAAGTTGGCACAATGAAAAAAATAAGTATTGAGGCGTCTTACCACCTGCAGTATGAAGTAAGTCCTACTCCAAAACCCTGAAGCTTTAAACCGACTCACAGCTTTGGATAAAAACCTTTTTCAAATGGTGATTGTCTCTGTAGAACCTCCCTGAGCTTCATCAGTGAAGGGCCTCAGAAAGCAAAGCAGGCAGCCATCGAGGGCCCGACGCCAGAATTCCTCCATGTTCCTCTGCCCTGTTGTGACTTGTGCACTTGAGTCCTTCAATTCTGTACAATCACATCCATTCAATATTACTCCAGACACGCAGCACCACAGCATGGTGGTAAACATAAAGGCATTATGTTAGAGATGCCCTTCAGATTTCAATCAGGACACAGTGGGCCGATTCGAGGAGTAAGTAAAGTTGCTGTGCTCAGCGCGTTTTGCTCATTGACAGTGAAGCTGGGTAATAATTAAAAGCGTTTTAAATATATTGTTATTGATCACTACGTGGTTTGTGTTCAGATTTACATTTCTGTTGTCTCCAAGAATAATAACCAGATATCTGTTAAAGGTAGAGTTTTGTGTGACAGATTGCTTTTTAAATTGTAGTTATATTGATTGAACTGTATGAATGCTGTTCATAAACCCACTAAAGTTTTATACTTAATCGGTTCATCTTTATGGTTCATTTGAAGATTTGAACAGTTCTGGTTATTTTAAAAATAATTTGTTGCCGGGAATGCTCCATCTAGTCCATCTCTGTTTCTTCAGTTCAAATCTTTTTCCCGTTTTTTATAATTTGTAGCTTGTTATTTAAAAAAAAACACAGTGAGCAGTAAAGGTGTGACGCACATAACAATATTTTGGTGAACAAACACACAGAACCATGCAACTCTATTCCACAGAAATGAGTTACAGATGTCAAACCTGCTCTTTTAAGACAAATGCATGTCCTCATAGGTGCAGTATAATTAATCATAGTCATTCAGCTGGAGTGTCAGGTTTATACAAGCAGAGAGACTGTTGTTCTTGGTTTATAAAACAGTTAATGGGGGTTGTAGTTTTGCACTGCTGACGATCTTCTAAAAGGCACCGTGTAATTGTAAAACTTGCATGCACAACATTAAAACCTTAGGTACCTTTTTAAGAATGTTTTAAACATCCCAAAGTTTATTAGATGCTCTTTTGTTTGCCCGTGAAGTTTTACAGGGACCTTTAGTTTTCTACTACAGTACAGTGAGCACAAACAGAAACTTGTTGTTCCCCTACAGACCAGCAAGTGGTTTGTTCC
Source organism: Ophiodon elongatus (assembly GCA_016806645.1). Lineage (NCBI taxonomy): Eukaryota > Metazoa > Chordata > Actinopteri > Perciformes > Hexagrammidae > Ophiodon > Ophiodon elongatus. The sequence continues at coordinate 2,196,234 of JACSYO010001502.1, forward strand.
CAGCAGGTTTGACAGGATTTTACATGGTGAAACCTTTGTACTCCCTCCCACTCCGTCTCACCTCTTAAAGGTAACCACGGGGCCGTGACTCATGCGTGAAGTTCCCTTCTAAGTCATTTACGGCATGAGACACTCCAACGGTTTTTTTCTGTCTTGTGAGTAGATTTTGAATGAAAATCGTCTCTGATTTCTTCCCCTTTAAAAAAAAAAAAAAAGCCAATAGTCAAAGAATTTTCTTTTGCCATGTATCAGAACATAGTTGAGTTGGTTGAGGACCTAATTCTGTAGGTCACCCCAGGCTGAGGGCATTCCTAAGCTACACAACTACCTGCTTGCTCTCTGCTGCTGTCACTTATCTTCAGATGATGTTCTACTCCAGTAGAGTTGAAACTTGTCTCTTTGCAGCTTTATGTACACAAATGTCTTCCCGCTCATGTGAAATGGATGGAATTCACATTTTGAGGTTGTTGTTGTTGTTGTTGTTGTTGTTGTTCTCTTAATATAGACCCTTCAGTTGTATGTGTCCATCATTCATCCACACATACGACCATCTATCTGTCTTCTAGGACAAAGACTGGGACACCGGCGTCCAATTCCTGCCAGCATCGGATAACAAAAAGCTCGAGAAGAAAAAGGGTCCGGGGAAAGTTGGGGCCGTGATCGGTGTGGTGATCTTTGCTGCCGTTGTAGCTCTTATGACCGGACTGCTCGTCTGGCATTTCCACTGTAAGAACTTCTTCCTTCATATTCATTTGATAATAGGACACAATAGCAAACGGTTAATTAAAAAGGATGTCAACTTTGAAGTAACCCTATCAAAGTTATTTTTCAAAGTTAAAGTCATTTTTATTTAGTTTTTTTTAATTGGTTTTGATAAATTGCACACGTGTACTTTTTGTATGCCCTCTGCAGAACTCTTAGATTTGCCAGATTGGTTTTCTTCAAGCTAATGTAATACATGATGAGTAAATGGTTTTAAAAAGGCCCTTGTGCACATTGTTGAGATTTCTTTATTTATTACTGGATCCTCATTAAGGCTTGTTTCTTAGCCACTGGTTTAAGATTCCTATTTATTTTTAATTTTTTTTGATCTGCTGAAGTTTTGAAATATATTTATTAAAAAAAAAAATAGACAAACAATGAGGACTACAAATCAGCCCTCTTTGGTGGAGGTAAAAAAAAAAAACATACAAGAACCTACAAAAAAGTACAAGCGTACCAAGTTTTTGATAAATGTTCTGAGGCAAGTTAAATTGTCTTTATTCTGTCTGATTATTTGCAAATGACTGAAACCTAGAAGGAGGGATTAAAGCTACATCAGTTGAAACAAGTACACCTGGGGAACTTAAAACTTCACAAATCAAAATATTTTAAAAGTTAACAAAGCCACAGCACTGAGATAAAATAGGCTGAACTCCTGTGCGGTCCGAGTGTGGGTGAGCATCCTCAGTCTCGTCTGTGTGATCCTGCAGTCCGTAAAGATGTGCGACTCAGGAAGATGTACAGCGGCTCCATGCGGATCACCAACCAGGTGTTCGAAGATGCCTACGAGACGTCCAACAGCTCTGAGTTCAAGGCGCTGGCGAAGCAGGTGACTTCACAGGTGAGACTGCTGCTCAGGCCTCCACACCACTGCCCTCTCCTCACAAATGAAATTGGGTGTTTTCAAACCGCATCCATTCACTCTCTGTTGCGATGTTGCTCCCGTCTCTTTCAGCTTAAAGCCATCTATTCCAAAAGTCCACAGTTGGCCAAATACTATGTCGGTTCTACAGTTCAGGCGTTCAGGTAAGGCTCCTTCATTATTACCTCTGCCAAGAGGGCCGTGTTTCCTTTCCTGTTTGTCTGTTTGGTTCGCACTATATCTAAAAACAAAACTAGCTCACTGGATGATTGTAATTTTTTTTTGGGTGCATGCAGATCCAATAGCACCACCATATTAAAACACACTAATCTCAGACATCGTCTGTTATTAAAATTGCACGTTCAGAAGAATTTTTTATGTTTGTGCCCTCTGCTTTTGAATGTCAATGTGAAGATTTCCATCTCCAGGAATAGATTGGGTTTACTGTTCCCTTCACCTTTTCAGTTCAGTGTAGTTTAAATTGTATCAGTCTGTAACATAGAATCTGGAAATGTCCAGTATTTGATACGAGACTAATAAGAGCATCGATATATCAGCACCATACATCTGTCTGACCCTTCTACTATAAGTAACTATTTGTTTTTTACTTTGCTCCGCCTCTGCACTATTACATTCTTGTCTCCTCGCTCTCAGTGAAGGCAGTGTTATTGCCTACTACCTGTCCGAGTTCAATGTCCCTGCGGGCCAAGAGGCATCTGTCGACAAAGCCATGGGTTCAATGGAGATACTAGTGGACAAAGAGAGGCGACACCTGATCAAAACTGGCAACTCTCTGGTCCTTGAAGATGTGACATCTTCAGGTAGAGTCAAAGCGACTGAGGGCCAAACTGGCATTGTTTGTGATTCAATCCATAATCCATCATGCTGTTTTGCTTATGGTTTGTTGTAGAATGTCACGTTCTGTCTGTTTTGCTGTCAGCATCCTCATCCAAGTTATTTGTTATGTGTGTCATCTCACAGCACTTGATGCCCGACTGTGGTCAAGATCATTCAACAGTAAGTGTTCATCTTCATCCATTTATTTTTGACAACTCATCCATATAAGACACTAAGTGTCTAAACACTTAGTTCATGGGGTTTGAAACATGTTACCAGAGCTGAAATCAATATTGATTATCGTCTCTCGTTACATTCTTCTGACATATAGTTAGCAGACAAGAAATAGGTTTTTGTTTGCCGCTTATCTTTCTACCCAGCAAGAATTATTTATATATAAAAATATTAAATAAATAATTTGTACTCTTCAGAAAATAGTCTAACTGGCATGATAAACATGTAGTCGAGCCATATTTGGGCATGCTATTTGTTCTTTTAATCTAAAGATTTTAGGAGTGTACAAGGTTGAAACTCTTCTCTCTATTTGGCAAAAGCATCATTGTGACTCATTTACTTTGAGTACAGTGTTTCATCATATTCATAAAATGTTATATACTGAAGTACAAATTAGACAGGTGTTGCAATTGATCATGCACAGTGATATCACAATAAGTTTGTTTAAAAGTGGGCTACTGCAGTCCTGTGATTTACAAAGTTGAATAGGAACAGCCCTAAAACTCATTGTTTCTGTCTCAGAATCTTTGAAGTACTCAGAACATACAAAGAACGGACATATCGGGCAGATCCAGTCGCCTGGCTTCCCTAACAGTCCATATCCCCCCAACACCTTCATCCAGTGGCAGCTGAGAGCAGACCCCAACCACATCATCAAGCTTGAGTTTGATATGATGAATCTGGAAGAGAACTGCAAGAATGACTTTCTCAAAATCTACGACTCCCTGGTGGCCATCGAGAGCCGCGTTATGGAAGAGTGAGTTTTCCCCTTTGGTCTCATCTAAATACAGCTTCAAGCAGATGCAATACTCGCCTGCCTTCTGTACTTGTATTCATGCAGTGGCACACTGTACACGATGTAAGGCCCTCTGCTGGTCAGATGCTGTGTTTCTGATGTACACTTATACTGCATACAAAGGTGCAGTTGCCTATCATTGCCTGGGTTAAGCCTCAAAATAATCAGAGTTGCGATATGACAGTTGAGTTTAAATATGGGAGCAAATCAGGTGAAAGAATTTGAGAATGTTGTTGCTCTTTCCAAACTGTAAAAAAAGCTAACATGCAGTCAGAAAGCCACCAGGAACTCTACAGGCATAACTTTCATGTGTGCATGATACAATCATTGGTGGCATTCTTGCAGAGGAGAGATAAAATGCCTCAGTGGTAGACTGCAGAAGAGCCACAATTTGATTCCACATGATACTTTTCTCGAAGGAACTTTTTTTTCTTCTTTTAATTTAGGATTTAAGTTAATCCGTATTAATGGAACCAGCCTTATGAGACTGTAATATGATCTGGAATCAGTTCAAGCCAATTACTGATTTATTTTATAATGAAAATGCAATTTAAACCAAATTAGAAACGAGATATCGTCACACATATGAACAGTGCAAATAAAAAATGTATGTTGTCTGTTTTTCCTTCCTCAGGATGTGTGGGTACTACTCACCTAGTGAACCATTGACCTATCTGTCTTCTGGCAATGTCATGCTGGTGACGATGGCCTCAAATAAGGAGAAGAACTACCCAGGTTTTAGGGCAAAAGTCTCACAAATCCGAAGCGGAAGTAAAGGTAGGGATCCATGTTTGAACCTCGTTGTTATGAGCTGCATTATAAATGTATGATATTTGGACAAATCCTGACATTAACATATTTTTAATAGGTACCACATGCGGTGGCCAGCTGACCGTCGAAAAAGGCATCTTCACTTCTCCCAACTTCCCAAACTACTATCCTCCTCAAGTTACGTGTCAGTGGTTGATCCAGGTGAGACGACGGCACCTAATGGACACGTTATACACGGCCGAATCATATGCTTCTGTTCAGTTATGCTCCTCGGAAGGTCACATGTCACCATGCCAGTTAGTTTTTTTTTTTTACACGTCTCTGTCAATCATCCAGGTCCCTGCTGGTAAGGTGGTGAAGGTGACGTTCAGAAAGTTCCTCTTGTCTGAGCCGGGGCAGGAGAACAGTAAGGACTGTGGCAAGGACTACGTGAAGGTCAACGGAAAGAAGTGAGTCCATGCTTGTATCTCTTAAAACCACATAGGAGTTACATATCAGATGTCTCACTACTTGTGCACGTCATCCTCAGATTTTGCGGAGAAAAGCCTGATGGAACAGTGACAGAAACCAGCAACACCAACACGATGAGCGTGGAGTTTGTCTCTGATGCCTCCTATGTGGACCGAGGCTTTAATGCATCGTATGAGGCCATCGACGCCAAAGACCGTACGTCACTCCCCGATAACGGTTATTTCTTGACACTGAGTAAGTGTATCTCACGTTAACCCGGTCATGTCATCCACAGCTTGTCCAAAGGAGTTCCAGTGCGGAAATCAGCGCTGCATTAAAATGGTGCTCAAGTGTGATGGCTGGAATGACTGCGGAGACATGAGCGATGAATTAAACTGCAGTAAGTACTCCGATTATACTCAGAAAGAGTAATCAACATCGATAGTGTAATTACTCTCTATGTCGTTGGCACACAAAGTGAGTTCTGTGTTTTCCTCCAGAGTGCAGTGCAAAGCACATCAGTTGTAAGAATGGCTTGTGCAAGCCCATGTTCTGGAAATGTGACGGCGTAGATGACTGTGGAGACCTCACAGATGAGCAGAACTGCGGTAAGACCTGTTTGCGCTCATGGAGGATGGATTTTACATGAGCTTTGAAAGGTCAGTTTTCTCATGCCTGTCCGTTTTTTCTTTTGTTATTGAAGGTGGATGCAAATCCGGACAAATAACATGCAAGAATGAAAAATGTGTGTCCGAGAAGAATCGCTGTGACGGTATAGACAACTGTGGGGACGGGTCCGATGAGCTCGACTGTGGGAGAAGTAAGACTTCTTTTCTAAACTGCAAAAATATCTGCAGACATAAGTCACGGGATTAAATCAATTCCACCTGATTCCTCTGCAGACTTATTTAGCTAATTAGTGGAGTCCCAATTTATTGCTGCAGCTATACTCAAAAACACCGGTACGCCTACTGTACACTATCTGCTCATTATTAAATGGCAGACATAAAAAGTTGGCAACTGATATGTGAACAAAGTGCAGCGTTTAGCTGCAAAAGAGCCAAATATTCTCTCAGGAGGAGGCGGAGACCAAAGCAGGGCTAAAATGAAGGTGTGTATTTACTTGCATTCATCAGGTGGACAATAACATAACTCCAAATGAATCCTAACGCTGCTCAATGTCAGCTGTTTGTGAGAACTGTTTGAGGAAATGTCAGCCGTAATATCTTTTTAAAAAGGTGATTTGTATTTTAGCTTGTTGCAAAGCTCTTCAGCCAACAAGTGGTAAGAAATATATCCATTTACGCAGCTGTCTTTGTTAGTTTAAGCTGTTTGCACATGTGTAAAGAATACATTTTAGGGAACACATAATTGATGATCCTGAAATGAGTTTACCCCCCTACATTTGAGGAATTAATACAGTGCCCGTTTCATAGTATGAATTTGACTGTTCTTCCCTCCCCCTCTCTGTAGGCACTGATGTGAGCTGCAGTGAACTCACTTTTAGATGTAAAAACAATAAATGCGTCAGTAAAGTGAACCCAGAATGTGACGGGACACAGGACTGTGAAGATGGATCTGACGAGGAGAATTGCGGTATGTCCCAATGAAAACCTTGCGGGTGCATGTACTTCGTCTCAAAACGAGTTATTATCATCGCCATCTGCATTGTTAAGCTTGCATGAGAAAACAGATGTGAACTTCCACCCACTTCAGGCACGACAACAAGCTGCAACAAGCCAGCCCTGTGACAGATTGATTTGGTTTACTTTGCAGACTGCGGGCGGAGTATGTTCAAGACGTCGCGTATTGTGGGCGGTGAGGATACAGAAGCAGGGGAGTTTCCCTGGCAGATCAGCCTCCACGTCAAAGGCTACGGTCACGTGTGTGGAGCGACCATCATCAGTCCAAACTGGCTGGTCACCGCTGCCCACTGTGTGCAGGACGACGGCCGGACGAGGTAGAACCTTACTTTGTGTTTTATGTTCTCACTGGCAACAAGAAATTTTTTTTTTTTTTTTATTTTTTTTGCAATATGGCATTATGTGTCAAATGTGTCAAGAGCTCACAGCTCTTTCAGAATAAGTTAGACGAGATCTTTCAGGCAGCTCAACCACTTCTAGAAGTCTGTTGATCATTCAGCTTTCATTATGCAGATATTTAGCAGATGCTCTAAATTTGAAAAGCGTGCAACAGTATTAAAGTCCTCTATCAATGTATTTCTATGCTGGACACAATATTTTAAAGCCATAAAACAACTCCACTTCAGTGCTTAATTTATGTCAAATATTTTATCATTATTCGAGAGCTTGAATAGTCTTTACAGTTAAATATAGTGTTCACACAAAAACTGTGGGTGTTATACTTGTACTAGAAAGGCCTCTAGAGCTTCTTCAATTCTTTGAAACATTCGGACAAAATAAATAATGCAGTTCAGTTTGACTTTAAATTTGCTGTAAACAATTTGTCACATGCAAAGTGAAACCATAGACTTCTGTGTTTTTACTAGCAACACAATGCTTGGATGTGTTTGTGAATTATTTAACAGGTATGAAACCTTTCCAGGCCCCTGGTGCAAGTTTTAGTCCACAGGAAGCTCAATTTGGAGTGGTCAAAAATATATTTTAGGTCTTTACACAGAACATATTCTGATGTAGTTTGATATTTATGCATTTTCTCTGAAGGTGACTGGACACTGCGATTTTTTTATATCGGAACAATGATTATTAAACTATTTATTTGTATGAAATATAATATTACTTATATAAAATATATTTATAAATATATTACAAATGCTTTTAAACATTCAGTTTACTTTGCAGGTAGTCGGAGTCATCACATACTCTTCCACGCTCAATTCAATTGAACTCTAATGGTTAACAAGATCTGAACAGCTGGGTCCAACTCAGGTTTTTCATACATGTTTTCTCATGTGACACTTGTGCCACATGATGTGGTCAGTAGTTATCGTAGATTGAGTATGAACTGAGCGATCTTTTTTTTTTTTTTTTTGGTTTACGTCTTCAGATACTCCCAGCCCGGCACTTGGGAAGCTTACCTCGGCCTTCACACCCAAGGGAATATCGGCAGTGCCGTGGTGAAGAGCAACCTGAAGCAGATCATATCCCACCCTAACTACAACTCATACACCTACGACAATGACATCGCCCTGATGGAGCTGAACAGACCTGTCACATACTCTGATTACATCAGTCCCATCTGCCTGCCGGCTTCCCAACATGATTTTCCAACGGGTAGCACTGTGTGGATCACCGGGTGGGGCGCCACTCGAGAAGGAGGTGGGTTTTCACCAAAATCAAACTCTGTATTTCTCATTTTGATGAATACTTGTGGCCAGTAATACTGAAACATTTTAATAAATGCGAAGACCAAAACTTAAGCTGGACAAACTATCCAGTGAGTCAAAGAATATCAAAATTAAATTACAGTTTTTGATTTTGTTTGGTGATGCTCTGTTACATACTGGGTATTCATAATTTGCAAAAATATTTAAATTGTAGTAGCTCTATATTTTCTTCCAGATAGATGTCATGTAGGTGCTAATACATCTTTTTATATCTTTTATAACTTTTCTCTGACTCGGCCTGCTAATACTTTAGTTTAGAGCCCCAACCTGCTGACATTTAGACCTCAACGTAAGTGTGACGGTGTCCTTCTGTTTTTGTGATTCAGGGTTTGCTGCAAACGTGCTCCAAAAGGCACAGGTCCGAATCATCAACCACACGGTGTGCGACAATTTGATGGGAGGGCAGATCACGTCTCGGATGTTGTGTGCCGGAGTGCTGACCGGAGGAGTCGATGCTTGTCAGGTAATAAAAGGCCCTTGAACCTCATGCTGCCCTGTTTTCTTTCTTGTTGTTTCAGCTTTCTCCCAGAATGTTTTGCAAATTAAGGCATATAAATATTTTATCGACATGCAAATTTGACAATTAGCTAGAAATGTAACTGTTGTCAATTATACTGTGGTGATAAAAGAGTGTTGGGCTTGTTTAGTTCATTGAATTGATAACACGGGCATGGGAAAAAACATTTCTGACTTTAAAATTGCAAAAAAGGAAGAGGTGTAGGAGGAAAAGGGAGCAAAGAGACAAGAAAATGCCCCACAATGCCCCCATGTAGTAACTCTCACATGTACCTGTATCTGTCTCGGTTAGGGGGACTCTGGCGGCCCTCTGTCCAGTCCGTCCAGCAGTCGTATGTTCCTGGCTGGAGTGGTCAGTTGGGGTGATGGCTGCGCCCGCAGGAACAAACCTGGCATCTACACAAAGGTCACCAAATTCCGTGGGTGGATCAAAGAGAAGACAGGAGTGTAGTAGACCCCTGTGAAATGGTCCAACCAGGTCATATTGACATGAACACGAACTGATGACAAAACAAAGAACGGATCGTTGCTTCGCCACTCTGACTTTCCAGCTGATGTCGTGGCGCCGACTTCCAGTCGCAGTTTGCATGAAAAGCAATTGACAAACATTTTATGACTGCGATTTTATGAGGGTGGGATTGATGAAATGTTTTTAAATGTAAATAAAGTTGTTTTTTCTTTTTTTGCCATTTTTTTTAACTTGTTTTGATGGAGAACAATGTTATGTGCTGCACATGAAATAGATTTTAGGCATGATTGTTACACACGTACACAAATGAACTGTCCATCCTCGCACTCTGTTGTCTTGTGTTTTATCAGTAGCTGTATACATTGACCACCAGTTTTCTTTGTTGTCTTTGTTCTGAATTATGTAAATTAAAAAGCAAATGACCGCAAGCTCGTTCCATCTTACCTCCTATGGCTTGGTATCTTACTCATCTTATTCGTGATTTTTCGTCCAGCAGAAATCCCTGAAGAGATGGGATTGTTCTCTTTGGAAAGCATTGACCTCCTCATCATTGATGGCATTTCATATTAACAGCCGTGAACTGCTTTTCTATCTGCATAAAATACATCAGCATGAACAAGTAAGTTTTGCTTGAGTTTAAGCTTTCATGTTTAATATATTTCATCCAGCACAATATTGGCTTTCCATTTTTTTTTATTATTCTTGAATCTGTGTAAATGTGGTTTTATAGTAGATATTTTTAAATAAAAATTCTAATATATATCTCCAATTCTTTGCATTTATGTTTTCATGCTTTGAATTTTATCAGTTTTCTTTGGAGACAATTACTTTACTTATCATCCAACATATTTGCATTGCCTTGTGCCTTATTTATACTGAATTAATATTTTAATTGATTTGTTCACTCTGAAATGTGTTCATTACAACTTATGTGTTTCTAGACCAAGTGTGTCTACTTCAATAGGATCTTTTTTCAGAACAATGATAATTTTAAATATCGTACTTAAAGTTGTTTCACTCACAGTGACATGTAGCATCACTATTGTTTCGGAGTTAATGTAGCTGTATAAACCAATTTCTACCTAACACACACAAGCACACACACAATATCACATGTTCTGTCTTTTTTGCTGTTGATAATGTATTTTTATTATATATCATATACTTAGTCATATCTTATGTATATATTCATTTTGTGTTTATAATATTTTGTATTGTTTGTGTGCAAATAAACTAAACTGAGGAGAGACTGGAGGGAGATTGACACTATGCATGTGATGGACATTGAAATTATGGGATGTCAGAAAGAAGTGCTAATTTTGGTCAAGATGCAAATCATATGTGTTTTTATTGTGCGTTTCATATGTGTCTCCATTGTTGAGTGTCTTTGAAAAACCACAGTTCAATATTCGATTTTGAATTAATCCAAAAAGATTGGTTTAGATTACATTTTGAATGCAATGGATTACGTTACTGATTGCAAAAATATTTGTATTCAGTTCTGACTCAACACCGGAACAAACTGAATCTCACCTTTACCGGAAGATATTTAAGAACGGACCGGAAACGGTCCCACCGTATTATTGTTCCCCTGGTTTTCGCAGCAGTTTCTATCATGATTCGTATCCATCAGTTTTCTTTTCCTTCAGTCGTAACATAATATTGTACAATAATCTCAGATGTCGAGGTTCAAAACAATGTTGAGGACTCGTGTCTGTCTCAGACACCTGGATTCAAAACATTAAACACAGGTTGAAATTGATGTAGTTTATTGTTTATCTATTTTAAAAGGGGGCAGCTAGCCGCTACGTGTCGTATCATGTCGATTTAATTTATTAGTTGTGGATAAACTCCGCGGTGAAGGCGAGCAACGTATTTCACACTAAATATGGACTCGGACCGGAGGAGGGGCAGCCGGAGTTGGGACTGGGACAGCCCGCAGTGCCGAGCCCAGCTGGACGAGGTCTTCTTCCGCAGACATGACTACATCCAGGCCGGGAGCCCGGAGCACAGGGAGTTCTGGTCTTTTTTTGACCGCTTCCAAAGGTTTAAAACAAAGAGGGACATGTCTGGGTCCGGAGCAAAGGGGGATAGAGAGGGCGGGGGGAAGACTGGCCCGGGAAAGGTAGACCTGGGCCTCCCGACAGAGTATGACGCTCGTTACCGCATCAACGTGTCCGTGTGCACCCGGGACGTCGAGGAGCGCCTCGGGCTGTCGGAGCACCGAGGCCGGCAGAGGTCCTCGGGTCCGGGCAGTCAGGAGATCTCCGACTGCCGCCTGGCTCTCCTGCATTTCCTGGACTTCTGCCAGAGGCAGAGCTTTGTAAAGCTGGCCAAGCTCCGCCGGGAGCAGAAGAACCTGCCCATCTTCCAGTACCGGGACCGGATCGTGGAGCTGGTGCGAGTCCACCCGGTGGTCGTGGTGGCAGGGGACACGGGCTGTGGGAAGTCCACCCAAGTGCCTCAGTATCTTATCTCGGCTGGCTTCGATCACATCGCCTGCACTCAGCCGCGACGTATCGCCTGTATATCCCTCGCAAAGAGGGTCAGCTTTGAGAGTCTCAACCAGTACGGATCAAAGGTTCGTCCCTCTGCTGAAGCACCAGATGGACTGTAGACCTAAGTGGTTTACTTGTCTACGAACATGCATCCAACACATAAGGCATCAAAGCCAAATGTAGTTTTTTCTCAGTGGTAAAAAGTACGTTTACTCAAGTGATGTACTTAAGTACTAATTTGAAGTACTTGTATATAGAGGGAAATATTGTCCTAAATATTGCAGTTTACCTGTACATTTTGTTACTAGTTACTTTGGAGATTCAGATCAATAATACAAAATTAGAATCAACAAATAACATATGACGTATTATTATCGATTAAAATGACTTTATTGATCCCAGGGAATTCACAATTTTCCCAGCAGTATATTAAGTATACAATGAGCTCCACCAGCTGTAACATAAAAGTGACACATTAATGCATCACCAATTATAATCCAATAATATAATATATCTGATTCTGAAATGGGCCTCTCTGAGTATTGAGTAATGAGAGTACTTTTACAACATCTTAAAGACCATGAGAAATTTGAAGATATCACCTTGACTCCATAATGTGTGGAAGGCTACAACCAGAAATTCTAAGAGATAACATATGTATAAAGTAATAGGAAATTGTTATTTGCAGTTTTAGTCAATTACAGGCTCCTAATTTGTTGCCAGCACTGACTCCATAGTAAACGCATAAAGCACATATCAGAATAAGCTCACAAAATGCTGTCATGTTTTGTAGGTGGGGTACCAGATCCGCTTTGAGACCACCAAGACCCCGTCCACCAAACTGCTGTTCCTGACTGAGGGGCTGCTGCTCCGACAGATCCAGCAGGACAGGACACTGCCTCAGTACCAGGTGCTGATCGTGGATGAGGTCCACGAGAGGCACCTCCACTGTGACTTCCTTCTTGGGGTCCTGCGCTCCCTGCTGTCTGACCAGCCAGACCTGCGTCTCATCCTCATGTCGGCCACCATCAACATCAAACTTTTCTCTGACTATTTCAGAAGTGCTCCTGTGCTGCAGGTACCAGGCCGGCTCTTTCCTATACAGGTAAGCACAGGACACTGTCGATCACAGATGTAAATATGAATCTCACTTGAAGAAATTAGTTTTCTGGGCCTTGATGCAGGCATGCTCCAAGACCAATGCACTTAGTAATGGACACAGGTTCAAAATATTCAGTGTGTTAGTTTGATATATTCTTGGTAGTCTAGTGGTTTGTCTCTAATTACACATTTTAAATTGCTGCCTACAATACACATTTTAAGCATTCAATTTGGAAATGTTGTTTCAAAATAAACATTTCAGGGTTTGAGAATATGTTGTTTATATTTCTTTTAAATCCCATGTCTCCTGAAGGTGATATACCAGCCCATTCCGAATGAAGAGCAGGCCTCGCGCTCAGAGAAACTGGATCCCAGACCCTACCTGCGCATCCTGCAGGGCATCGATCAGCGCTACCCTCCAGAGGAGCGTGGTGACCTGCTGCTCTTCCTCAGCGGTGTGGCGGAGATCTCCACCATCCAGGAGGCCTGTCAGGTTTATGCCACGCACACACGTCGCTGGATCGTCCTGCCGCTGCACAGCACACTCTCTCTGGCCCAGCAGGATAAGGTACAGCTTCGTTTGGATTGGAGTGGACATGCAATGTTTGAATCTGATATGTTGGATTTGGTTTACCAGTTCTAATTCTCTGTCATCGTGTTTTTCTTCAGGTGTTTGACATTGCTCCTCCGGCAGTGAGAAAGTGCATCATCTCTACCAATATTGCTGAGACTTCAGTTACAATAGATGGAGTACGCTTTGTCGTAGACTCAGGTATGGCACTAGTAGTATATTCGTAGTTGGGGAAAACATTTTTTTTTATTTTCTGGAACCTACCAACAGGCCCATCTTTAAAAATCTAATTTTGTGGAGCCAATCTTTGTCCCAAAAGATCCCAAAGGTTCAAAAGATACCAATTGTCATGCTGAATTTTGGGGGGGAAAAGATGGTTTCTAACTTTAAAGAAGTTGAAATAGTAAAGAAAGGGGGGGAAACAATGCACGGCTCAGATGTAGAGTAACACGCACACAAATGGATAGTTTTGTCATTCATTCTTTTACAGGGAAGGTAAAGGAGATGAGTTTTGATCCTAAAGCCAAGATGCAACGTCTGCAGGAGTTCTGGATCAGCCGAGCCAGCTCTGAGCAGAGGAAAGGTCGAGCTGGTCGCACAGGTCCAGGAGTGTGTTACCGCCTTTACGCCGAGTCTGATTACGATGCCTTCGCACCTTATCCGGTGCCTGAAATCCACAGAGTGGCTCTGGACTCCCTCGTTCTTCAGGTAACAATATCCCTTAGAAAGCAGCATGGAAATTCTTGTTTTTAATTCTTCAATTTCCATAGTTACGTTATGGCTTTATTTCTGCTGTCTTGTTTCTGCAGATGAAGAGCATGTGTCTTGGAGATCCACTTTCTTTTGTCTTCATCGATCCACCTCCAGCTGCTAGTATCCAGACTGCAATTACTTATCTGAAAGAGCAGGGAGCGCTGGACAGTCGCGCTGAACTGACCTCTATTGGTAGTTTGCTGGCACAGCTGCCTGTGGATGTGGTCATAGGTACGATTCCCTTCACCAGACTCCTATTGTATTGTGTTCAATTGTTTTCATGAAGCTGACAACAGAACACAAAACGGTGGTAAACGGTTGAATAAAGTTCAAATTGCTTAATTTCAGGCTTGGTTTCTCTTGAAGTAAGTTTAGAAAATATCAATACATTTGTCCAGGATGTACTGGAGTTTAAAAGTGCTACACATACAGTAGCAGCTAGATTTAGGTAAGTGTGTGTGTTTGTGTTCATTCAGGGAAGATGCTGGTGCTGGGCTCTTTGTTTAAACTGGTGGATCCCGTGATGACCGTAGCAGCAGCCCTCAGTGTTCAGTCGCCTTTCTTGCGCAGCGCACAGCACAACCCAGACTGTGCCACTGCATGCCAGCCCCTGCACAGCAACCACGGGGACCCCTTTACCCTGCTCAACACCTTCAACGCCTGGGTGGAGGTCAGTAATGGAAACGTTGTTTAACATTGGCTATTTGATGGACAGAATAGTCAGATTTGATAAAAGATGGTCTTCATTGTACTTGAAACTGTTCATCAACAGGTGAAGGGAGAGAGAGGTGGTGGCTCAAAGAAGTGGTGCAGGAGGAGAGGCCTGGAGGAGCAGCGTCTCTATGAGATGGTCAACCTACGCAGACAGTTCAAGGTAGGCCACTGACACAGCAGTTCACACATAAAAACGTTTCTGATGTGTGAACAGTATTTTACTATATGAGCTTCCTCTCTGGTTGAAAGGAATTGCTGAAGAGCCACGGCCTGCTGGAATCGGAGAGCAGCACTCCCTCTGGTGGTGACCGCGTGCAGCGTCGGCAGAGGCTAACGGAGAGGAGGAAGCTGCATCAGCTCAAGAGAGATCATGAGCAGCAGGAGAGTGGCAGACGTAAAGTCCTGAGGCTGAATGAGGGCCAGGACGGAGAGTTCTCCTCGGGATCAGACGCAGAGGGAGCCGGCAAAGGCCAGAAGGATAAGGGGGGATCAGGACAGAACTTGGACATACAGGTAACTTGGGAAAAAGGTGGCAACAAAGCAGCCCTAAACCTCAACACCAACATTTAACACTCGACTTTAAACTCCGTCCACGTCATTTCTTTGTGCTACTTTGTGGTCCACTTGTGATTTTACTGAGCAGGATTAAATACACATGTAATTGATCCGCCTGTTTGGCCCAGTCACACTGATCAGTGGTCTCTCTGTGGTGCTGTTCGGCCTGCAACAGGATGTGAAGTTCAAGTTGCGTCACAACGTGTCAGAGCTGCAGGAGGCGGCCAGCGTCAGTCAGGACATGTCCTCCCGCCAGCAGGCTTTGCTCAAGCTGCTGCTTTGCCGCGGCCTCTACCCTCAGCTGGCACTGCCCGATGAGCACAACTCCACCCGCAAGGACTCCGATCAGGTCAGGCCTCCTGCTGCACCCACCCCAGCTTCGAAGTTTAGATGATACAATAAAGGTGTGTGAGTGTGTGTCAGTACACCAGTTGTTTCTATAGTGTTGTATTGATCCACTTTCCCTTTGTGATTTTCCAATGTTTAGGTGTTTCACACAAGGAATAAGCAGGGAGTGGTGATCCACCCGACTAGCGTGTTTGCCAGCGACCCGGAGGTGTTACAGGTGCCTGAGGATGACACCAGAGAAATGGGTAAACCCCTCTAACAACGTCTGTCAAAAGTACTACATGTAGAGTTTTAGGTATATTCAAAACTCGTAACTCTGCTGTGAGAGCCAAAACTTTAAAAAGGTAACACTGTCAGGATAACATGAAAAAAAACATAGTTTTCCATTTCTCCCAAAGAAAATGAACCCCAATAAAACATACATATACATTTACTGTTCATAAGAACGAAAGACATTAAACACTTTAAATTGCGACGGGAGATAAACCTTACTTATGAAATCCAACTTTATGAGATATTTAAATACACACTTTATATCTGAATGATTTTAAGCACTGTCTGAATTATTGAATTATTAATTGGCTACTAAAAAAAAAAGTCTTTCTTTTTGGAAGTTACTTTGATTTCTAGAGTAGACCACATCGGTTGTTTGTGATGTTTCTTTGAAATTCAAGTCCATTTCCTCCAAAATATTTTGTCTTCATGTTGCAGAAACAATATTTCCAACTGCTTGTTCTGCACTCGAAGAACAAGCAGTGGTTTTATGTGTTTACCATTGAACAACTATATTGGAAGTAATGCACTCCAAAATGCTCCGTGTAACATCTATTCCTTGGCCTCGCGATCCACTGATGAAGTCGTTTTGTTTTGTCCTCACGTGTCTCTTCCTTTCACTCTTCTTATTGTGCTCGTCTCATCACGTCTCTTTTGTCTCTCCCTCTTTGTCTTTGTTTCCGGCCTGCAGGGCCTGACAGGCGGGACAGCAGCAGACACCAGCTGCTAGCCTTCGTCACTCTGTTAGAGACCAACAAGCCGTATTTGTCCAACTGCGTGCGGGTTCCTGCACTGCAAGTTAGTACCAGATATGGGACGTACCTGCTCCCAAACTTGGATTAACCCTGATAAAGTTCTGTGTTATGTTTAAGTAATCTGACATGGTGATGGTTATGAGCCAGTTTATTTGGGGTTTGTGTGATTACTGAGTAGGACAAAGAGTTAAATAATGTGCTCCATAATCATTTCACTGGTTCCAGTATTGCAACATAATTGATACATCTGCACCAAGTAACACTGTTTTAATGAAATATGGATTACAAGGTTAGCTTTTTTTGTACTGTTGTTTAAATTCTCTTTCACAGATTAAAACATATTCATTTCAGAAATGTCTGATAATGGGAAAATATAGTATAATAATGATTCCTATTGGGGGAAAAATGTTTCCCATGTTATGGGTATATTACACAGATGGCCAGAATATGCAAACAAGCTGTTAGTTGTGCAGCAGAGAGAGAAAAGGAAAATTACTTGAAACAACGACCCCCATCCGGATCCAAACTGGGAATGCTGCTGTTCACTGCATGTTAGCAACCTGTCGTAGAACACCAGAGTTTACTTTTATAATCATATTTAAACACAGATTTTTGTATTATTGACTACTTACATAGTCACACATTGTGCTCATTAGGCTCTGCTGCTGGTAGCAAACTCCGTGGACAGCAACGCTGACTGTACACGTCTGGTGGTGGACGGCTGGCTGGAGCTGGAGCTGAGGGAGCCTGAGGAGGCCCTGAAGGTGCTGTCCACGGCTCTTACACTCCGGGGTGAGTGGGAGCGCCTCCTGTTGGCCCAGCTGGGACAGAGCACAATGGGGGGTCCTGAAGTCCAGGGGGTGTCCCACAAAGTCATGGAGAAGCTGAGCGAAGGCCTGGTCCGCTTCCTGCTCTACACTGAGGTAGTGATGGTTACAGTATGATGCACCCCAAAAACAGACCTGAAAAGTAGATCATACACATATTCTTGATCAAATAATACTGTTTATGTGTGAACTACTGACGTTCTCAGTGACTCAGATGCTCATTCACATGTTACATTCTCATTTAATATACTCTTTTAATAATATACTTCTTACCTTTCTTCCCAGATAACTTACAGCCTACGGCGACTCACAGCTTTCCAGACCCAGAACCTGTACATCGGCCCTCAGTCTCAGTCTGAGCAGTCTCACACCAAAGCTCCAGGCGTAAACCCGCTGTTTCCAGGAGTCGAGGCCAAGCCGGACCCCATTAAAGGAGGCCTGCGTGTCACCAGCTTCTTCAACTACAACTGTCTGGTTGTAAGTCTGTCTGAAACAGTGGCATTCTAGTCATGCCTTCTCTTAAAAATTAGTAAGAGATGGAAAATAAATATTACAGCGGCTAGCAAAATTGTCCTATGTCTGGATGTGAAATTCCTGTTATGTTATTTTGTGGGAAATTGTGTATCGTTAGAGGTCGGTGTTTAAAAGGTCAACAGCTGAGCCAAACTGCCCCAGCAGAGCTGTGGGTTGACATCCGAATACAGGTTGAACAGATCAGCTTCCATGTGTGCTAATGTGTGAATATAAAACAGGGTCACATGGTGACATACTTTTCCTGAATAAATACAGGTTACTATTAAAGAGGAGTTTAACTCCCAAACAAAATATCTACTACTAACAAAATAGTTGCTTGCTAGTCAGCTCTTCCCTGAAGTAATATATATATATATATATATATTTATTTTTTTAATTTTTTTTCAATTTTGGAATTAAATCATTCAGCCTTCCTTGTTAAAGGCATTCAACTTGAAACAAACTGATCTCCACATCTGACAAAACTTTGTCCTTGATCTTTGTGTTTTCCACGTTATAATTTGCAGGACTCAAAGGATCTCTACAGTGAGTGTTTACGCACTTTTTGGAGCTGTCCTAACTGTGACCTCTACATGCCTTCTGACTCCTCTGGAACGCATGCAGCACGAGGCCTCCTGCAGGCCAGCAGAAGAACAGCAGCCGCCACAGGAAGGTCAGCAATTTCTTATGTTGATATTCATTTTCAGGTATCTGTTGGTATTCGATCACTTGACACTTGTTAAGAGATGAATAATTTGAGGCTAATTGTGGGTTTGTGTTTTCAGAGCCAGAAGGTGGAAAGGCGGTCTCCTCCTCAGTGTCCAGTCTGACCAGAGTTTATCACTGTGACGTCTGTGATGAAGACCTGACCCTCACCTCCACTGAGATCCTCAAACACAAAAGGCAGCACATGTTTTCTACCAAGTAACTGACTTCAGCATCTGAAGAACAACAGCTGCTCACAACTTGTGTCTGTTCTGTCGAGGACAGATTTGAGTTCATAGACTGAGGTTATTACATTTGTGTCACTGTTCTTCTTCCCATTTGTACTTGAGGAATTTTATTAAAGCGCTATTACTTTCCTCTAATGGTCACTGGATGTATTTTCTTTTTCTGCAGCCGTCTTCGTAGTTCTATTCTATTCTTTTAGGAGATATCCACATTTGGAAAATCTATTCTCCCAAAATAATTGTTCAAAAATGCCAACTTAGTCAAAGGCTGGAAACAAAAGAACAAATTCCTATTTTTTATCAAATTCCTTATGGCATTGTTGAATAATTATAGATCACAACTTTCAACCAGTGTGAGGGAAAAGGCACAGTAAGTTAATGACATGCACATGTGAGAGAGAAGAAGACACTGATTTAAAATATAGAGTGAGGGTTTAATAATGATACAAACCCACGATATGTAACACCTCAAAGCAGCACATTGGCACAAAGTCAGAAGTAAGACCGCACGGAAGATAAAAACCTGTCTCAAAAAAATAAAGAATCAGAATAAATATCTCAATAAATAAATAAACAGGTAATATCTCATTAATTACTTTGAAACTAATAAATACGTACATTGGAAAATATGCACATTGGCAGAAATCAATAACCCAAAAAGTAAATAGTACTTAACACAGAGTTACTTAAAAATCATAAGTTATTGATTACTCAAATCAAAAGGCACATTTATTAAGATGTAAGAATGGGGCCTGCAATTGTGACCGCATGACTGTCAGTACTGTACCCTAAAACCATTTCTGAACCAGAAGTAGCAAACTGTGCAATGGCTTTACTAGTTCTGTATATCTGCACCATCGAGTGAACGTGTGTGTCTGTGTGCAGGTCTATGCATTGCAGATTTGTGGGGATTGTGTGTGTGTGTGTGTGTGTGGGAGGGGGGGTAATTTAGGATCAGGGAATGTCAGTCTCGTGACTGAGTTTGTGTTTCCTGCCACTGTGACAGCATGTCTTTTTTTTTTCTTTTTCTTTTTTTTTTTTTTAAGTGGCCCAACATTGTTGGCAGGCTGGTCTCGAAGTGAAGATGACTGTCCCATAACCGAGAGGTCAAGGGTCGTGTTCATTAGCAGTTGTGTGTCCTGACTCTGAACCCTACTTACTGCCTGTTCACTCACTTTAAGTCACTTTGGATAAAAAAGTTCTTGGCTAAACCTAAAATGTAAATAATCTGGTGAAGCTTCTGAAAGGTTCATTCTGCCATAATTCAAAGTTTACCAGGTGACTTCCTTATAGAGAGTGTACTGTAAGTATTCTCAAATTAAATTTTAAAGGATTTAGAGTAATCCCCCCACAGATTCTCTACACTTTTGGGATATCATCAATCTGAGATGTTCAGAGTTATTTTGAGAATATTTTTGTTTCAATGTCTACCTTCTTTTTCAGGAAATATTTCAACAACTCAAAGAAAACCAGGTGTATGCATTTTGCATTCAGTATTTGATATTAGAGCCTTCGTTTTTTTGGTCGACACAGAAATTGTGATTTTATGAATCTTGTGTATGCATTACATTTTGATCAAGGGGCAATTTTCTGTAGAGCAACTGGTGTCTCTACCTCTTTTAGAATATATATTTACTTTGAATGATTGTTAAACTCTGGTGTGGGGAGGCTATACAAATCAGATTCATTGACATTAAGATTTTTGAAAAACATTCTGTGGACAAAATCAGTTGGAGCTGTGATGGAAATAGCTTTAAATCCACCCAAGGCCAGTTATTCACTTTGAGTCGAAAAATATATCACCAATCAGCAAAATAGACACAGAAATGCAAGGTACATCACCAGAAGCATTTTTTTTTTTTTTTTTTTAAATGGAGGGGAATTTATCTTGACGCCCAGCTATAAACTTACAAAAACCTTCCTCACACACTATTTAGCTTCCTCAGCACCTTGAGTGGAGCAAGAACTTCAAGGACTGTTTGACTTTGCCACACCACCTCATCGATTGCTCAGAGGCAGCGGGAAACTTTGAACGAGTTAGAACAGGACTTAAAATAGCAGCTTTTTGATTTCATACTTAAAGCAACATTCAGCAAACACATCTGCCACCGTGCCCAAACAAAGACCTACCGCCATTCATCTTCATTTTCAAGTTAACGTGTCTCTTTTCTCATCTCAGGGCCAACAGACTACAGCACGCACGTGTAAATGTCACACGTGTGAGCTTGCTGCTCAGAGACAAGTTTGTGTTCCTATTCATCCTTTCTGCTTGACAGCAAACACAGTAACACACTACAGTATTCAGTTCCAACACTTTTCGATTATGTTTTTCCCAACTTGAGCGACTGGTACAAAAATACTCTTTCAATACATTGTTCATTGCACTTCTTCTTTTTTTTTTTTTTTTTGGTGGCATCTCATCCAAAGACCTAGAAGCATCTACAGATTGGTAAGCATGGGGTCCTGTTTTGTTTTTCTTTGGGGTTGGGACTGTACGGTCTTTGTGTACATTAGGTAGAATAGACTCGCTCAGAGGCCTCAGTTGTAAGCACCTTGACTGATTCAACAAGTACAGTGGTGGGATGGGATGTTTTCTATTACTAATATTGAAAATACATGGAAAGATGAAAAAATATGTGTAAAGTGAGGGTGTTTAATGTTCGACACACATTCTTAAGTTTCTTTTCTTTTTTTTTTTAGAAAACAAAAGAACCTTTTGTTTGGTTACAAAGGACCATGATGGATCACATTATGACTTTTAAGTCTTTGTGGTTGTCATTGTAACTTCCCTTAACATTAATTGTCCCTTTGCATTTGATAACCTTTCCTCCACTGTGGTCTACTACTTTAAACGAGAGACAAGACAAGTAGTCTCAGATGCTCGTACTGTCTTGAAGACTGCACTCACTCATGCTCACTCTCTCCCCTTCCTCCTTTTCTTTTCTGAACCAGGGTCGAGTAACATCTGAGGTAACAATTAGAGGTAAAGGGTGACATCTGTTCATCTGACTGATAAACAGGCCAACATGAAACAAATAACTTCCCCAAGATCTCTTGTTTGTGAATACGTGATAGTGTGGGCCATTGGGGGATTCTGTCAATATGTTTTACATTTAATAAAATATACCAATTCAAATTATAACAATCATATATATAAACATCTTTAGTTTTTTGTGTTTTTCTTTCTAAATAAAAAAAAACAAAAAAACAGACATTTGAAACAGTGTCCACATCATCGTTGCCTCTGCCACTCTCTTACTGTAATAAAGTCTATGACAGCTAATTCTAGATCAGCCGACCCTCAGTAAATCCACTATGAAGGCTCCAGATGACTCCCACAGAGCCTGGTCTGAGTGTAGTGCACCATCAGCAGGCAAGGACCAGTGAGGAAGGCCCCAGGTTGAAAAGAGAACGAGCGGAATGCAGTGGAAGGCCGTGGGGCTTTGGAGGGCCACGTCGGAGGTCTGGGTCTACCGAGAGCACTGTTCCACCTGCTGAGCTCCACCTCCTGCTTCCCTACAGATGCTCTCCCTTCTCAACGCCTAGACCTCCTTGGTCCAGGGAACCACTCCCACCCCCTAGCCTGGCCTCATCGTACCGCCTTGTGCTTTCCCCCACAGCAGCCACACCTCTCCCCACACCGCAGGCAAGCGCGCAAAGGCACGTAGCAGCACATGCAGGGCACGAAGAGCGACAGGGTCAGGAGGGCCAACCAGCGGGCACAGCAAAGGGGGTGCGGGTGGCCCCCCAACGAGTCTTCACACGAGCAAGGCTCCCAGAACTCTCCCTCAGAGTCCGACATGCAGTGGTAGAGCAGACTCTCTGCACACCACACACAGGTCCACTGGCGCAGACAGTGCAGGGCCGGGTCTGGGGCATCTCTGCAGCGGCCCCGCCCGTTCTCCGAAGCGCTGAAAACAGAGCGGCAGTACACACAGCGTGATGAGCATGACGATGAAGCCTGAGGACACGGGCTGTCGTCGTCGGGGGAGATTACCCCCGGGTCGCCCCCGCCACTGCTGGCCCCTCCTGCTCTCTTACGAGTCCGCGACCGGGGCGTGGCCAGTGAGGTGTGGATGCAGCAGGGAGAGGGTGATCCTTTGCACGTCTCTTGGGGTGAGCCGGCAGCTGAGGACGAGCCTGACACAACATTGGACATGGACATACAGGTGGGCGATGACGAGGACAGCCGCTGGGAGGCTTTACTGTCCAGGCTCACTGTCACGTCGCAGCCTGCCGTCCCCACTCCTGCCAGGTCCTTCTCAAAGCGAACCACGCAGAGCTCTGACTTGTCCTGCAGACTCCCTCCTCCGCTGACCACCACACCCCCGGTCAGCCCCCCAACCATAGTCCTAGTGGCCCCCGCCCGTCGGTAGTCCTCATAACCTCGAGAACCCCACAGGTCTTTGCAAGGATCCACACTGCGTAGGTCCCCCTCCTCCAGCAGAGAAATGGTGGGTGAGAGGGGGGACAGAGGAGATGAGGATTGTTGACCCACAGGAGGAGTAGGTGGAGCAGGAGGTGGGGGCGGGGGCGCTGGCGGATTTAACACAGCCGTCATTTGTGAGAGCTGGTGCTGCCCCGGCCTGGTGTGGATCTGTGGAGAGGGTATAGAATTACAGAGTGAGTCAGGAACAGTGTGTACTGTGGCAGCAGTTACCGAAGGGTTCATCTCTGGCATATCTCGAATAGAAGCACAAATGATCGAGAACCACAATTTTGATATGATTTTATTCTATGGGATGGCAGATGGGAACCCCAAAGACCCAAGGAGGTTCCCACATCTTTAAGAACTATTCTTAGTAATCATCAATAGACCTCACAAGAGTAACAGGAACATGTAACGTGATGTGTCTGTAATGTGTCCGTTCCTTTGATTATCTTATTATCACAATGAAGTACCAATGGTAGACTCGGAGCGGCAGGGTTTACCTGAGCAGGTGTCTGAGTTGTGACAGCATGGCTGGATCCAAAATTGAATTCTTCCGACCGTACGAAGCAGGTAGACGATGACTCGCTTGTCACTATGGTGATGGGTTTTGGAAGCATCTCCTTTCTGCTGTTGGACGATGACTCACTTCCTGTATGAGACTGGCAGAGGCTACATGTCATCCCACAAGTAAAAAAACACCAATAACTGCATGGGGTCCAAGTGGCAGAGTAAATGAGCCATTTCTAGAGAAGTGATGCTCCACCGACAAACTGCTCAGATACTCACAGCTTGTCCATCATCCTCAGTGTCGGCCTCTTCTGGTGTGGAGGACGAGGGCGAGTCAGAGCCTTGATAACATTAATAGAGAGGGTTTAGGCTTTGCCAATTCAAACGCAACTGGTGAAAGTTCGTATACGTGACTCGTGTATCTCTACCTCTGTCGAGCTTGTCTATGACGAGCTGCAGCCCTTTCTCAAAGGAGATGGCATCGGCAGGGCTCTGGAACGTAAGGCCAAACTTTCGATCTTCTACTCGCCAGTGATGGAAGATGGGGTTCACCTTATTGTACACTAACCCCCTTTGCACTGCACACTCCAACACCGGCTGAAGACACAAATGGCAATCGTAGCAACATAAGAAGTTAGTTCACTGACCGAGATGTATCCTTTCCTCAAACCATGGCCCCAACATAACATGAATCTACAGTCTTTGGGTGGTGTTGAGGAGCAACATGGCACCAAAGACGGCCATAACACACACGCACACACTCACTGCTCGATCTCGCAGCCGTTCTCCACGTATGATGTATTCTCTCCGCCCCCTGCCGTCATGACTCCGCCCTTTACATATCACCACATGACTGAGGCCGCCACCTCCAAGGGGCACCCAACCGCCACTGGAGTCATCACGTGTCATCACCACTGCGCGAACACGCACACTGCCGGGGAAGCCAAGAGAGTGAGCAGAGGCCCAGGCTGATTAAACAACGCAATGATATAGGCTACACTGTCAAACACGCACAAATACACGCAAACATGCATGCACTGATACGCACATTCATTCAGCTGGGAAAAAAAGAGATCAACTTGCACAATGCAAAAAAAGGCAGTAATTTCAGTGAGAGGCAACTGTTCCAGCTCTGTTGAACTAAGATAGCATGATGAAATTCACACAAAGAAGAGAGAATTGACAGTTTGGCCAATGAGTATTGGCGTTGCAACATGTGACAGCTCAGAGACCTATCACACAGTCGCCTTATAGTCAAGGCAGTATTTACTAATCTATGATCACGTGATTGAGGTAAATACGATTTTAATTAGCATGCAGTGACGGCAAACAAATGTGAAAAATCAAGAAATATTTGGACAAGGTGCTTTTGGCGTTATTAATGCATGTCTGCGGATAAGGAGCATAATTATGAGAATTAAACCTGGGACTGACTGAGGGCTATACATGCGCTGAGAATAAAGGAAGTATATTGAGCAAATGGATAGAAAGAAAGCTAGCGTTGAGGAGGAGAGAAATGGCCAAATGGGAGGAGGGAGTAAGAATGAGTGTTTCCCAGATAGATGTATCAATGAACGCACCCATTCGCCATCAGAGGCCCCGGCATTCTTGCAAAAAGAAGCTCTGCCCTCGCCAATCGGCTGAATAATTCAGCAGCGCAGTTCGACATGTGCATGTAATACATGCACAGACGCGTCTTTTTGTTATTTTCAAATCACACTGAATCTTAAGTGTTGCAATTATTCTTCCCAGACGCTCTTTTTCTCCATTCCGCCCCTGCTGCACGCACTAATTAACACACCCCGATATTATGTTATATGTTTTTATGAATGGGGTAGCGCCAGACTGGCTTCCACGTCGCGCTGTGGGTTAGATGTTTCGCCGGGAATATGTATAAGGCCTAAATACAATGCAATCGCGTGTGAAAAAAGGGAATGAAAAGGGAACGAGTGGGTGAGAGGATGGAAACGGGAGATGGGGGAGGGGGCCGATTAGAAAAGGGAAGGAGGAGAGGAGGAGGGAGGATGAGGGAGAGCGAGCGAGAGAGAAAAAAAATCACATTTCATTCATAAAGTTTGGCTTTAAAAAATCATAATGAAACCCCGAGACACGTTGATAAAAATCACAACGCCTCCATCCCTCCCTCGTTTTACTGTAGCCATCTCTTGAATGACGCGATGCTGGCCCCAAACTCGCCATATTTCGCTTTTTTTTATCCCCATACATTTTACACATTGACTTATTTCGTGACTGTTTTAACCAATCGCTGACCACGCATTTAGTTCTGAATTGTTGCATAGCTTCTGTTGTTTGTGAAATACGTTTTTATTGTAAATATTTTTTTGTTGCGTGTAGGTTGTGTGCAAGTCGTTTAAAAGCACAGGTCCACATGTAGGTGGCTTAACGTTTATCACATATTGGCATGGATATATCGGAAATGGGGTGTATGCTGTTGATTCAAGACTACGTAATGGTGTTTTTATTCTCGGCAGCCTGCTAAATTGAAGAGCACCGATTGTGATAATAGTGCATGATGCTGGATTGGTGTAACATTGATGGCGGTGGCGTTTTTTCTATCCGTTTTGGCGGATGGCTGAATATATATGTGCAATGTTAAAAATGAAAATGTAAGGACTTACTCGCCCTCCATGGCTCGGTGTTGCCCGCCGCTTGCAGCAGCCCACCCCAGGGTCTCCTCTCCCTCTCTCTCTCTTTTTATCCTCCTTTCAGGAAACACTCACAGGCTCACTCACATTCTCTCTCTATCTGCTCTCATTTTCCTAATCTTTCTCTCTCTTCCTCTCTCTCTTCCTCTCGCTCTCTCTCTCCACCTTGATGTCGTTTCGGTGTATCAGGATAGGCTTGAGGTTGCAGCAGCCATTTTCCGCTGGCAGCATCCTCCCTCTCTCTCCCTCCCTCCCTCCCTCCCTCCCTCCTTCTCTCTCTCTCTCTCTCTCTCTCTCTCTCTCTCTCTCTCTCTCTCTCGCTCTCGCTCCAAATCACTCCCTCGCTTATTCCCTTTCTCACTCTACCTGCCCTGTGCCAACACATCCGCACTAATCATTGACAGCATCGTGGCTTTAGGTGGGCTATAGGGTTTGTCCATGTCATTTTAAATGATTGAAAAGGAAAAAGAGTAACGGGGCAAACTAATTATATAGAGCAACATAAAATATATGGTAAAATAAAATACGATTTGCCCTTCATTGCATCTTTGCTGGTATTTGTGTTTTTTTTTTTAATTACACACGTATAAGTTTGGTTTAGCTGTGTTTCTATGCTTATTTAATCCTCAATTGTATTGAGTCAAGTCCAAAGCAGAGAACAAGTGTCCCATATAGGAACATTGCGTTGGTGCTGGCAGAAGCAAAGGTTCCAGCACCATGGACAGCGATACCTCTTTTGGGTCTTAAAGACACAGCATCGTTTAGTTTGGGGCTTGTTCATTGATGAAATCACTGCCACTCTAAGTGTCAAGTTACAGTACGTTACTTCGAGGTTACTTTACCTAACTAAACATATACGAATGATATCGCATTGTTGTCGCGATATTGTATTGTTGATTTGACTCGCTTCTAAAAATTAAACTAGAGTAAGAATTACACGCATTATTTGTAACAGGAATCCACTGTAAAAGTAAATGGTCTCTTACAGGCTACAATAAGCATACAGCACAGCATATTATAGTACGGTGCGCAGTGGGTTAGAAGTAACCACCCAAACTTCAGCACTTCCTGAGCAGTAAACAAATTGTTGAGAAAGTCGATTGTTCCTGTCAAATACTACTGGCAGCTATATGGCTTGTTGGTCTCGGTGTATCATTTTCGTTTCGTGTGCGAGAGGTCCTGGGCGAGCCCCACCGCATTGCTATAGTTATACCTGTTCATAATACACATGACTCACAGTGCACACATGCTGCTCAGGCACATACACGGCGGACCACACGATGCACACTGTATGCAACTGCAATTAGTTGAGGTAAATCAGTTTTTAATGGACTCGCTATTGCCAAAAATACAAGAGACATGCTAAACAACGAGTCGTCTTAAGTGCTACCCTGTGAATGGCAAACATGGCAAAGTGCAAATGAAAGACTGACTGGTAATGTATTTTTCTTTTATGGCAGCAGAGAGTTGTCAAGGCTCCTGTTTCACCTGTCGGAGCTGTAATATTTTGTGTGTTTAGTCTCAAAAGCGTGTTTCTAAAGACCACAATGGAACTAAGCTCTTGAGCTTTATTATGGTTCATCCCTTATTGAAAAATATTGTACAAGGATATGATGCCTCCTGGTGAGGCAGTATATAAACATTTTTATATATATATTTTCTTTTTTTAATATATATATATATATATATATTCAATTTAACCATATTTCTCCAGCATATTTCCACATGAGATTTAAAATTACTTTAACAAGACAGAAGCATAATAGTTTCACAAAAAAGCACAAACAGACTTATATCAAAACAGCAAAACGTTAAATAACATGAGATAACACATAAAAGAAAATAGTGATACTTGTTACCTGGAGAGGTTGGAAGGAGATATACATTTCTACGTAAAAACCTGTGGAGCTAACGCTAGCCCTTGCATGGCTTTAGGGGAATAGTGTAGTTCCTTCATTTTCTTTG
Source organism: Ophiodon elongatus (assembly GCA_016806645.1). Lineage (NCBI taxonomy): Eukaryota > Metazoa > Chordata > Actinopteri > Perciformes > Hexagrammidae > Ophiodon > Ophiodon elongatus. The sequence goes on from JACSYO010001502.1 coordinate 2,224,726, forward strand.
TCTGTTTTGATCATCAGGTGATGTGGTGGTTAATTTTTACGCTATGATATGTAGCTTTATCTTTTTTTTAAATCTTTTTAATTTGTTTATGCATATTGTAGATCCTTCTGTCTGCTTCTCTTGGAAATCTTTTTTTTGTTTTTCCAAAAAAATTGATTATATTTTTTTGAGGGAATGCAGTTAGTGACAGTGTGGACTCCATGGTAACGTTAGCTCTGACAGCTTGAGGGAGTAGCAGCAGGGTGCAAGTTTTAGCAAAGAGTCACTTAGCAGTGTTGTTTAGTAACAGGACAGGCATTCAGTGGTCAAATAGTCCTTAATCATGTAAAGGATATTTTTTCTTGCACTTTCGCAGATTCGATTATTTTTTTATTTTAGTACAGAATTTGATATGATACATAACAAAACAGAAAAGGTTGAAATAATAGTCATAATAATTCAGAAACTGATCTCATAGTCACTGAACTGAATTTGTGTAATGTGCGGACTTTGATTAAATGTATTTGTGATACATGCAAACGCAATTCGTTTCGTTGTATGACTTCAATCTTCCACTATGTCTCTTTGAACTAAACGTTTCTAACGGTCAGAAACTGTATCTATAGCTACACTCGGAGGAAACTCCGGACCTTATTGCTCCTCTAGTTGACAAATTTCAAAAGAAGACACTATTATAAGACCCACTTCTGCTTAAATCAACCATATCGTTTATGTTCATGTATTACATTGTTACACCGGTTAATCTAGCTCCTTCCATTCTTCAATTAGAGCCACATATATTTCAGCACCAACATAGCCTTCATACCACAATTGCACATGCACAGACTGACAGATAGACAGACGGATGCACTCTATTAATCCCAAACTGGGATATCATTGTTAAAGCAACAGGTTATCCACAGCAACAGTAAATACTAATAGATTATTCTAACTATATAAAGCTATTTTTGTATGTCATCACTTCTACAGTCAAATCTAAAATGAAATTAAATCCTGATATCATTTTAATGGTTGCCCATAATACAATTACAAAATGCACACAAACATTAGATCATGCTTGAAATCCACAATAAATCAATAATAATAATAAATAGCCTAAGGATGCTATTTTACAAAAGGCTCATTGAGGACACATGGTGAATGATCTGTGACCCATCAAACTTGTTGACACTGTAATTTGATTATGAAAATACTGATGACAATATTGACAGGTAAGGTGTTAGTGATGTACCAGCAAAAGAATATATTACATCACATATTTGTATAGATGTTATTATCACTATTGTTGGATAACATATGAGGAAAGAGAGATTACTCTCTCATTACTCTAGCATTTCACTTCCTTGTATTTATGTGAGCATGGACAGTTTAAGATGTTGGGGCGGGGGGGTCATCTCCCTTTAACCACCACCACTTCCCTCACTCAGTGTATTGGGTAGGCTGTGTTTAAACATGGCATTATACGTCTTGGTAAGGCATTGTATCTGTTACCTTCAATTGGGAACAACGAAATACCATTTGCCCCACCTGTTTTTTTTGCCAGATAGTTTGAGGCAATTTTGTTAAACAAAACTTAATTTCGGAATATGCTCCACAATATTAAAATTACTACAAGGAACTTTCATTTAGTGTAGATTTTGGCAGTACCTGCCGACAAAAGTGGAAGTGTTTCTGAGTAACAGAGTCCCTTTAGAAAACCTCTCATTTTACTGCAGCAGGGTCTGACAGTCTGCACCACTCAGCCCTGGTTTTGGTTCTCTCGTGCCTCCCTTCCCTCCAGCAGGCCATCAGAAACATCCATGCATAACCTCTAGCTGACCACATACAGTAGAGTCTGATTGCAGCCACTGCAGGGCGTTGCCGAAGAGCATGACCGAAACGCCCACAGCTTTGATTGACTTGTGGACAAGAATGCCCACTTTTACTTCTTCTCTACTTTCTTAATGCACAGCTGGTTCTGGCTGTCAGTTATTACTGCACTGTTCACTCCACACCGTGAGGCAGAGGAATGCAGGGTGCGCTAGCTAGCTAAATTGCTTGCTAGTAGCTAGCTATCTTGGTACTAAGTTGGGGCGACTGTAGCTCAGCGGTAGAACGGGTCGTCCTTCAATCAGCAGTTCAATCCCCAGATCCGCTAGTCCATGTCAATGTGTCCTTGGGCAAGACACTGAACCCCAAGTTGCTCCCGTAGCTGTGCCTACGGTGTGTGAATGCTGTATAAATGTTAGTTAGTCCTGATGGGCAGGTGAAACCTTGCATGGTAGCCCCTGCCATCAGTGTATAAATGGGTGTGAATGAGTGAATGAGCATGTTTCAACAAACTCACAAACAATGGTAAAATTACTTGAACATTTTAAAAATAATTTAGTTAAATTGTTCTTAGAACCAAATGCATAGCCACTGATTCGACTGACATGAACAGGACAAAAAAGAGACGGGGCGAAAAAGTCAGTAGTTACTGGGCGTTCCTGTTCTATTTAAACCAGTGATTTACATGGGTGTTTGTGTTGTGTGCAATCACACCTGTCTAATCACATAGGCCAGTCATATGCTGGTCACAGCAGATGCCTGCAGCAAAGGAAACCACAGAGGGACCACTACAGACAATAAGGACCATTGCACCATATGACTCCTTCCATATTCGTTCGTATCTGCCACAGTCCAAGTGATGGCACAGGTGCTCTGCAAAGACATGCAAGTGAGTTGACTTCTTTGTATGCATACATAAATGATATAGGCATAAAACACAAATATTATATATGAAACAAAATAGTGATAATGTTGTGTCAAATCTGTCACCAAATGTGCCAACCTTTATTCTTGTGCACAGTTATGCATGCACTGTAAGTTCCTCTGTCTAAACGATAATATATGAACTTGTATCTGACAACTTGACCAGCTTTGGTAGGAAAGAACAACAAGAGATGATCCCTCTTCTTCTTGCATCTCAAATGCAAGCACCTGTGCATTCTATATGCAAAGCAGTGATCAGAGGTGTAACTACAGAAAACCTGCACAGCAAAAAAGCAGAGACACAAATGAAAACAAAAAAAGGAATCACCAAACCAAAAATCCAATTGTGTTCTCCCTCATGTGAACAAAGCAAACACTGACTCGCTGCCATGCAACAGACAATGCTCACAACCTTGCCGAGCTAAACACAACCACACAACTTGTTCACTAACAAAGACCACGCCAATAGCTATATGAGTTTACGAATGGTTTATTGCGAGATGGAACGAGAGGGTTGGGTTAAGGAAGCGGAGAGGGGTTGAAGGAGAAAGGGATGTGGGGATGTGGGTCGAGGGGTGAAGGGATGTAGGGGGGAAGGAACAAGAAGGGTAGAGGGGGTCGTAGAAAGAGTTGGAGGGGTGCGACGAGATGCAACTGCCGCCCGGTGGCTGGAGGGAACGGTGGGGGTGGAGACACATGGGTGGGGGTCGTCTCTTCGGAAGCTCTGATGATACAGAGTCCCCCGTTGTTCCTGTAGTCCTGTGGAAGAGATAGAGGAAGAGAGTTAGAAATAGGAAGACAAGAACGGGGTTGTGAGGGAGGGATGTTGGAACTGAGTCAAAGAGGAAGTGGACGGGTTCCTTGTGCTTAAGTACTTAGGGCTGAGTTCGGGGCGTGGCCTTCGTTCCCGAACTATGTTCTGTAAAACATCATGTATTGCTGAAGTACCTGTCTCCATGCCTACAGAGCCAACTGACCATTCAAGGCAAATATTAAATCAGCCAAAAGCATTACACAAACACTGATTGAACCACAACAGTATTACCATCATAGCAGTGGACTATCAATATTGTCTCAGTGCCAAATCAAAAAGCAGCCATGCTGCAGCTGCCAAAATGAGACTAAGGCGGAAACTATCAAAGGGTAAATAAATAAATAAAGGCTCAGCCGAGAGATGACGGTTAGAGCTCCCAGCAAACAGCTGAAGAAACTGTTATCACTATGCAGAAGTTCACAGCAGCAAGGTTGCACTTCCATGGAATAAAACACAATGAGCTCAACAAATTCCTCAACTCAACAGAGCTGACAATGACATCAATGAGATCACTTGCATACAAAAACCAGATGTAAAAGCACCCGCATCACAGGTCCCAGTATTTTAAGGGATACCTACAGCTGCCCAAAATAATGCTGCCACTCATAACCCAAAACCTAGAGCCCCAGACTCAAGTATCAGACTAGAGCATGAATTTAAGGTTTCCCTACCTTAATAGATTGCTGTTAAGCAAATGAAAAAATGCACAGTCAAAGCATTTATTAAAAACATAAGATTACAGGAAATGTCTCTACGAAAGAAGAGATGAATGGGACGACCCGTTTACAGTGAATCAGTCCTGTTCCCACAAGATGCACTTTCGACATAACCCAGGGACAGGTTGTTTGATTGAAGAGAAGCAACATGAAGGAAGGAACAAAGTTGAATCCACGAACTTTGAATTTATTACATAAACAAAACCAGGAGCATACTCTCCGAGCCAGCTGGCAGGGAGAGTGGTTGAGAAAGACCGCTGATGGTGGGAGGAGGGGCTTTTGAACTCAGGTGTCCAGAGCAGGTGCCATGCATCAACAATTAGGGATGGTAGACAAGAATCTGTCCCTGGATGACCTGCAATCCAACGGAACAAACCGACACAGAGAAAGCAATGTCCTTGGATAAAACAACCCTACCCTTAAGGTTGCCCACTAAGCAACATAAAACAAAAACCATAATACTCATTGAAATGGCACATTAGCCACTTGAGTAATGAGTAAATATCTAAGCTGATATTTACAATATTTATATCTAAGCAGAGCTATACATTAGTGAGAAAGCTACATGTAGCTAAGACCCTGCAGTAGATTCATGGTGATTCAAGTTGCTCATGTTATTTAGGAACACCAAAGGGTTATGGTCAGTGTAAACCACAACCAAGTACTAGAAGAACCTAAGGAAGCACTAAAGTGTGCAAGGGCAAGGATTAGGGCAAGAGCCTTCTTTCGCAATAGTAGAGTAATGGTGATGATGGCAGTCAAACTTCTTGGGGTCGTAGCAAACAAGATGCTCAACTCCTAATGTGTCATCCTAGAGAAGGACAGCCCCAGCACCCAAATCACTTGCATGAACAGCAAGTTTGAAGGCCAGACTAAAGTAAGAGGCTCGGAGAACGGAAGCCCGAACCAAAGGTGCTTTGATATTTAAAAAGCCAATTGACAAAACTCAGACCCAACAAAAGAGACCTCTGGGCTAAGCAGATTAAATTAGAAAAGTTTTTACAGAAAGTCCTGTATATGTCATTCCCCAGAACCTTTTTAATTCCAGCCTTGTAATCGGGGCAGTGAAGTTTACCGTAGCCTCCACATTGGCCTCTATTGGACAGACCTGGCTGTGCCCTACAATTTTACCCAAGTACATGACCGTGGCTTTCCCACACTCGTGTGTCACCAGGTTCAGGATCAAGTATGCCTCCATCAATCGCTTAAACACTCCGCAAGTACCTTGTTAACCTGTTGCTGGAATGTAGCTGGCGCATCCTAAAAGCCTTGACTGTATACTGGCAGAGGCTGTCAGGTGTAACAAAATCCCAAATTCCACGTACACGTCCCATGAGGGGGACCTACCAGTAGCCTTTTAAGAGATTTAATTTACTAACAAAGGCTGCAGTATTCATACGGTCGATGCTGTCATCCACGCAATAAAGTAGTTAACAGTCGGGCTTGGTTACAGCATTCGCTTTACGGAAATTGTTGACATGATATAAGCACGTCTTTCACTTTTGATCTGGTGTCTTCACCAAGTAGTTACATTCACCAATCCTACACTCCACAAGGTATGGCCTCGTGTATTGAGCCTGTAAGGCAGAGCTAGGAAGGGGCAAAAGAACCAACACTTTATTCCTTGGATCAAACACTTTGCTGAACATGCTTGTCATACCAGCACTTCACCCTCTTCTGGGCTACCACCACATTCTCCCTTGCCAACTCACACACCCTACTAAGCTTCCCTCTTCCTCACTCCAAGTTACCATCCCTGTTGAAGGTAATTTGAGGGGAAACCAAAGGTTAGCAATCCCCACATTTTTGTGACCCTAACAGCCTCAAGACAACAAAGAGATACCCCCAAGAAGAACAACATGTGCAATGCATCCTGGAGATCATAGGCTGAACCGCCTTTGCATCATTGGCAAGAGACTGGTAGGGCTCTTGTCAATGAAGCAGAAGAGGACAGCTTTCCATTCAACCAATGACTGAGTTTGTGGCAGACAGCCCACCTCAAAGCCATGAACTTAAAGAGGTGCGCAGGATATCTGGACTGGACTTGGATCAGGGCCTCGTTTTCTGCTGAAACGCTGCTACTTGTCTCAAAGATGCACCCAGACCATAAGTGGAAGCATCATCTCACAAAATGAAGGGCATGTTGAAATCTGGGTGAGCAAAAATGCCTGTTTCAGAGAGTGGAAGGCTTCTTGGCATTCTGTAGTCCAGCGTACGCCATTTTTGGCTCTGGGAACGAGGCTTGGACTTGGGCTCAAATGTCAGCTTGTATAGTGGTCTCACTAAGGTAGAAACGCCTTCAATGAAGGGTTGTAATAGTTGAAGATGCCAAGCACTGATCTAAGTTTCCGACGAGAAAGAGTACATCCATCCACCTTCATGAGGTCCTTCTCTGAAAGGTTTGCTATGACCTCAACCTTCTCTGGATCTGTAGACAACATTCTCAGTTATTATATGGCAAAGGAACACAGCTTCTGTCTAAAAGGTCAAATTTCTTTGGAGCAAGTTTCAGGCCATGGTTCTGCAGGCAACTGAGCACTATCGAAAGTCTCTCAAGGGTTAGCTCATCATATGCTGCAAAGACAAAGTGGTCATCAAGATAGTAGGAGACTGGTATAGTGATGGTCACAGAGGGATGTCATTAGCCTCAAGAAGGAGCCTTGACTGTTACAGTGGCCCTGTGGCAGTTTATTATACTCATAGAAGGCAACAGAGGTTGTGCATGCAGTGAACCTTTTGTCACCTTCATGGAGGGGGACATTGTAGAAGCCGGAGGTCATATCCATTGAGCTAACAAAGCATTACCTCAAAAGCAGCCAGTGCATCAGACTGGTGAGGCAGAGTGAAAGCAGCTTTGAAAGTGCGTCTGTTTAGCTTCCTACAACCAGTGCAGTCTCGAAGATCCCCATTCTTCTTCCAGACTAACAGCAGGGGAGACGCCAACTAACTGCAGGACTTCCTGATGATAACCTTTTCCTCCATCTCTTCGAGAACCACCTTGAGCTTATGGTAGACTGCTGCAGAGTCTCTTCTGTGGGGGAGACGGAAGGGCCGTCCATCCTTGAGATGGATACGATTGTAAAGATGGATACCCTTGCTTCTCCACAGTCAAGCTCACTCCAGGAGAAGCACACTTCTTGAGCTTAACAGTTATCTTGTCAGGAATATGGCGGAGCCCCAGAAACTTTCTCCCGTTCTACCACATTTCCAGTGTCAAGTTCTTTCAGAAGTGTCCAGTAAACCTTATCATTTTTCATGCAGTGCCGCAGGTGTTTTATGACATTAGTGCCTTTGATGAAAGCGTCAACCTGGCCAAGTATAACAAGTACAAGAACCATCATCTGAATGTTACACACATTTTCAAGTCATAGATGCTAACACCTTCATAGCACAACATTGCATCTGAGTCTCTGCGACTGGAAACGTCTGACCCATCGCAGGTGGATGCGCTCTGACTCCGCATTTATGGTGCAAGCCATGGAGCTGTGGCCCATTCAATTCTGTCTTTGAAATATAATTTTATCATATCCTTCTCATTCGCAAAATTAACTATGCACTTACTGAAGATCATCTGCATCTGAACTGCTAGGGGCAGAATCAGTGCCCACACTCTCTTTTCCGATTTCATAAGCAGGACTGGAAGAGGCACTGATAGTGTGTTGGCGTCTAGGTCAGCCTTTGATGCTGTGGTCACTCGAAAAGCATGAGAAGTACAGGTGGTCACAAATGCATAGAAACACTCCGGATGTCAATTTAATTACGACCGACCATACATTAATATTTACAGATTTACAGATTTTTATTTAACAGTCACACACTTACCTGGAGGATACAAGCCCAGTCTGATTTGTTCCCCCAGTGATGGATTTTTATAGCTGAATCATTACCTTAGATGTATCATTACCTTAGATGTAGCCTAGTATTAAATATAAAATAAAAAACATAAAAGTTTGATATTAACTGAAATATGTACACCGTACAACTATCAAATAAAAGGTAAAAAACATTTAATTATATATTATAATTGTTTTTTCTATTAGACCTACTAACAGGTTAAGGTTGAAATTATGTATCTAATGTAACATGTAAGAGGCATATATTACATATGGACAAATACAAGCTCAGCTGGGCTAAATCCAGACTGCTAAATTAGCGACATTCTCAATGAAGACAGCTCTAAGGGCGTTTTTTATACACTCCTTACATTGTCGCTCACGACTGGTAATTTCAATGTCAGAGTGGGAAACAAGTTTCAACAGTTGATCCTTAAAATGTTCCAGTAAAAAATAAAAGCACACAAAAGATTGCTTTAACACAACGCAAGACCAATGACACCAAAATGGTACTTGCAAACAACCCTAACCACTTACCCAACAAAGCTACAAAGATAACACTCAAGCTCAAGGCCAACAGACAAAAAACACCAACACAAATACGCTGAGCAGTTAGGCAGACTGACATATTACAATTGTACCGTCCAACAACTGAAGCTTACTGCCACTAAAAATAACACCAAAAAGTACTAAAACCCTTGTTTTGCATTTTCATTTGTTCTGAATTACAAATCTGACTGGTATTATTGGTTAAGATCAGTAAGTAAGAAACCCAGGTTAAGCAAAACCCAAACCACCTGTGTACGTCTACTTGGATCACCAGAGCAAGACTTGAAGCTTTCATAGCACTGAGAGAGAGACAGAGAAGGAGGGAGACTATTCTCATAAATGATAGGAGACATTCAAAAGATTTTATGTTAATGACTTGCATTTAGTACATTTCTCAGTTCATTCGAAAGACTTGCTTCCAAGGAAAGTTAAAGCTGTAGTGTAAAGAAACTAAAAAACAGTCATTCAAAAAGTTTATTTTCTGAATCGTTTATTGCAGATAAAGATTTGCATTGTAATATCAACTGGATTACAAACCATCTAGGGCAGAAGAGGCATTACCACTTAGAAAACACACAAACTTCAATGGAAATTCTGTCAGTTGCTAGGATACAAGGCAAGGGCGATACTTTTCTAGGAGATTTACTAAAGAGGAAATTAACTTTGTATACAAAAAGAGTTTGCTTGAATTTGGAGAAAAAAAAAAAAGGTTGAGTTGATAGTTTTGTGTGACACTGACAGGCAAAGTAATAGGGTGGTGATTGTAATTAACTTTCTAGTAGTTGTTAAAGAGCTGAGGCCCAGGGGTACTAAAAGTACAAGCTGGACTTGGTTTGGGCCATAACCCATAAAAAGCTCAATTCTTTTGTCGTCTTGGATAAAATAACTAATTGGAACATGGAAACCCTTGAATGTCTTCAATAAAGGTACATGTGTAGCAATTGCTGACAACAGACGGGTCACCTGTGATACTTTTAGTTTTGTTCTCCATCTTTTAAAATGAAAGAAAACTTCCAGACAGAAAGACCTGCAGATAACTGGAGTACATGAAAAATAAATGTCGATTGATTTTTGAGATATGGGAAACAAACCAACCACTCTGCATTCATTTAAGTCATATTCCTCAAGGAACCTGCATTTGAGCTGAATGGATGCACACTGGATCAGCAGCCTGTGCGTCTGAGTGTGTTCCTGGGGGCGGATTACACAATCATTTCCAGCTGTCGTGCATATTCGATGACCTGCTGTGCCAGCTCCGTAGAGGGGATGGTCACCTCTTCTGTCCGCTGCTGCTGAGTGGTGAAAGAGTAATAGCCATCTGGGCTCAAACTCCATCCTCTCTGAAACGAAATCAACAATAAGCTTCGGCTGTTCGGCAATTTAATTATTTGTCGGCAAGAATCTTGGATGGAATTTTGTTTCAATTTCGGAACTGAAATGATTTGTTTTAGAAAATCTGAAAGTTCAACAATCAGCTGTCTGCAACTCCACTCAATGCCTGGCTGCTTTTTCCACATTACCCAATTTGTTAAATGTGCTTCCATTAAATTAAATACTAGTATTGGACCAAATTAGGCGTGGACTGACTTTGGAGCTGTTGCAACTATTGTTTACATTTGTTAAATTAAATGAGAGTTTTCACGTTCTGTCAGTACACGGTACATGTTTTTGTATCGGCTGTAAACATCTGCAACAAACAAAGTATGAAAAAACAGCTCTGATAGAAATGACACCTACAAGGTAGAATGTTCTAACATATTCTAGTTTATAATTTACATTAAATTTGTCTTTTGTGTGTTTTTGATAACATATTTTTTCTTCAGATATATAAAAACTCAGTAAGACAGTTGCCTACAAGCCTGTAACCGAGACACTTAATTTACCCTCCCATTATATTCAAATGCACCTTGAAAATACAAAACACTTAATTTCATCAAACCTGCAGAAATCCATTTTTTTCCTTGTAATCTGTGCACACAAATGACATTTGGCATTCAATTTAAATCCATTTCCCAAACGGAAATATACATACCTTCTTGGCATAATCTGTCATCTTTTTTGGGGAACTGAAGAAAAGCACTCGGGTGGCCTCACTGAACTGGATCTGCTCATATGCTTTTTCTATGCAGCCTGCGATCTCATCACTGCAATTAAAAAGGTCACAGATTGAGTTGAAGTGTTCTTTAAAGACGATGGCATTTTATCACCTGGTCTTTTTTTTTTTTACCTGCTGATTACATAACAATCAAGATTAAACATAGTCAAATAAAGAATAAAGAATAAAAGGAGGTGTCCTTCCTGATAATTGAAAATAACAGATCGAGTTGTTTCCTTTACAGAGTCCATAATTTTCTATATCAAGACATCTTACCAAAGGAAAGAGAAGGGACCACGTATTTAAATTCTCACGGATCTTTCATTTGTTTTGGTCACATATTGAGTTAACTAGTGGGATAGCATAAACCATCTGTTTTGTTGCCGTGGTTACCTGTAGGTTAATATACATTTTCACAAATTTAGAATGGTGTTTTAACAGCTGACCGTAACTATGCTGAATGTGTCCTGATTAGGGATGTCAAAGGTTAACCGCCGAGAACATTTGGATCAGTTATGCGTGTCGGTTTACAGGTTAATTTACCGTCTGTGGCCGTGGTTCATTTACGGTCAATATACAAATTTGAAATGGGTGCCGAAAGGAAGCTTTGGCACTCTTTTGATCTGCCTTCATAGAGAAGGTGTATGTATGTATGTATGTATGTATGTATGTATGTATGTATACGAGTATCAGCTGATATCCATCGATGGCCAATCGACCGGCGCACAAGAGACCTGATCAAAATGATCAATAAGCTTCAGCAAATTAAAAATGGCAAGGCATTTACAATATGGCTGTAAAGCAAACATAAAGGATTGTATTAATCAAACAAACATAGAAATGATAGCAGGCACGGTTAACATATTGATTCTTACCGAATTGTGTCGAGCAGAATATCTATAAAAAAGGTGTAGCTCTCAGCAGGGATGTTGCCTTTGGCAAGAAAGACCTTGTTGTAACTTCCTTCCATCAAGTACTGAAAAGACCAGGCGAGGATATCAAACACCACATTGTTATTTACATATTATTATTACCCAATGTTGATATTTTTGTGTGAATAGACAACTACAAAGAGTCCTGCATTTATCTGGGGGATTTTCTTTTTTAAATATAATCTTGCTGCAATTAATTGGAAATTTGTAACTTTGAATTTATAATTTGTGAGTAAAACATATTATAGATAGCACATCCATGTATATCAGGCCAAAATCAAACCGTTTGAATATGAATATGATAATTTAAGGGCACCAAAACACAGCTGGTAGCCGGCTCATAAACCTCCGGGTGTTCCTCTCTAATTGACTGGACAACCCACAACCTATTCCTGCTGCAGTAGTAATGTAACGATATCGGTTTGAGGGTACAAATTACTAATTGGACACAAAAATATCAACATTTTACAACAGTGCAATATCATGCCCTGAATTTGTGCTTTGTCAGGGGGGGAAAGTGCAGCACCTGCTCTAGGGACACTGGGTGTCTGATGTATACGTTGGCCTGAATATCTCGTGCACTCAGTCTCTCAAGTTCTGTGTGAAACTCAGACACACGGTTCTGTGAGAGCAGGAAGAGCAGGTTCAGTCCAAGTAACTGATGCATGTAGGCAGCTTCAGGCAGTTCCTCCCTTAATGACAAAAGGTAAAGAAGGAGTAATGTTAGAATTGCCCAGTAAGTACCATGTAGCAAAATCCCACTACACATTAAAAAAGTGAAAAGGTGACATTACTTGTAATCAAAGTAGTAACATTTAAGCTGGGCCATGTATCTCTCAAAGGATGGGATGTCCTTCTTGAGGATACTCCACAAAGCTCCAATTTCAAGGACATCACCTGAAACAGACACAAATTGTTCTTAAATTGGGGAAATCTGTTTGATAACTGGAATACTAGTTGGCTAAATGCTAATCCATTATTTACAAGAATGTTGTCTGTCAGTTTGACATGTCGCCTTTACTCACGGGCTAAAATGAGCTGCTGCTTAGTGAGCGCAGACCCACTGGTAGGCAAGAAGTTCAGCTCCAGTAATGAAACCTGCAAAAAGAAGTTTGATGTCATTTTCTACAAAATTTCAATGAGTATTTCCATTTAATGAACAAATATTGTACCTTTACTTCATTACATTTATTTGACATCTTAATTGGACTAGATTCAGATTAGTACATAGTATAAATTGACTAATTAACTATGATATACCATAATAAATTAAGTTACCCAGCAGAAGTAATTACAATTAGCCCCACCAAGTCCAGCTGCAACACTTAGGTGATGTACACATTAAGACATTTACTTGTAAAAGCATGTTTTTAACTTCGGTAAAGCGTTTTGTACTTAAATAACAGATCTGAATATTTGTTTCACCTCTGTCCTTTATAACTGTATCAAATGTGACGTCAGCTCTTCGGGGTTTTGACAAATAAAAACACACTTTGAACAGAGGGGTTGTAAATGAATAACCGAGAAGTAAACGCTCACGTTAGAGAAACAAAGCAGCGGATTGTCGTCTCAGTTATCTTTGGTTCAAATGTTTCTCTGGGTCGTCATTTACAGGTGAAACTAACTGGACAATGAATTAGCCAAACGTTAGCAACGCCGACTGTTTCCTGTCACAACAGGGATCCTAATACGACCCCATTGTCTCATCAGCTACACACCAACATATAGTGAACACATGGAGGTCAATGGTATCATCCCGAGAGGAACAGTGTATAACGTGTCTAAAGTGATACTTAGCGTTAATAGAAACTATACACAACGTTAGCATGGCGAGCCTGAGCTAGCACGCTTAGCTCCGCTTGCTAACAGCGCTGAGCTTCTGAAGAGACAAGTGTCCCTGATGGACTCGTGAAGACAGAAACAGACACCTCGACGTGAGACTCTACCTTGAGTTTGCTCAGGAGGTCTCCACATTTACTCAGGTTTGGGTTTTTCTTGTTCCACTCCGCTTTGAGCGTCTCGTACAGCCCCGCGGTCTCTTTCAACGCCATGGTGATTCTGCAAAATATACGACACCGGCCGTCGTAATACGTTAAATAACTGTCGTAAAGCAACCGCGTTGCCATGGGCTGCTCTTCCTCCGGTGAGACATACGGCGGATCAAGATGGCGGCCTTCGGCACGGAGCGGTGGCTGAATGACCTCCCAAACCACGCTATCTTCCAAAAGATACGGGCCAAGTTGTACCTGGAGTCCAACGGAAATGAGAGAGGGGTCGCTAAGAACCTGACGTTTTGTTTGGGCGGGGACTTGTTCGTGTGGGACGACACGGACCGCGTGTTTTACACGACCAACCTGCGACACCTCAACACGGATGAGGGTCTCGGCGACGTTAGCGGGAACCACCAGACCTTGCTGTGCATCAACCCGCCTCTCTTCGACCTGTGCCAGGTGCTGCTCAGCCCTACGCAGCACCATGTCGCGCTCGTGGGGCTGCGGGGCGTCTCCGTGCTGGAGCTTCCGCAGCGCTGGGGCAAGAGGTCCGAGTTCGAGGGCGGACGGAGCGAGATCAACTGCAGGACCATCCCGGTGGCGGAGCGCTTCTTCACCAGCTCGCCCTCCGTGAGTCTGCGGCAGGCGGCGTGGTACCCCAGCGAGACTGACGAGCCCCAGCTGGTGCTGCTCACGTCCGACAACACCATCAGGTTTTACAGCTTGAAGTCGCCCCAGACGCCGGCCAAAGTCCTCTCGGTGTCCCAGTCGGAAGAGGACACGAGCGGCCATCCTCCGGCCCGCTCCTACGCAGCGTCTTTAGGCGAGATAGCGGTGGCGTTTGACTTCGGGCCGATTTCGTCCCCGCTTCGGCAGTCGGCAGCACAGGGCTCCAAAGAGCAGCTGGTCTACCCTCTGTACATCCTCTACGAAAACGGGGAGACCTACGTGAGCTACACGAGCCAAGCCAAGGGGGTGAGTCTCACGAAACCCATTGGACCCCTCCCGATGTATCCCGCAGCAGAGGATAACTACGGCTACGATGCTTGTGCCATTCTCTGCCTGCCATGTGTGCCCAGTATCCTGGTCATCGCCACAGAAACGGGCACCCTGTATCACTGTGTGGTGCTGGAGTCTGAGGAGGAGGACGAGACCGGGGCCGTGGAGAAGTGGATCCGAGGCACAGATGCGGTGCCGGCTCTCTACGTGTTTGAGTGTGTTGAGCTGGAGCTCACCCTCAAAGTAGCCACAGCAGAGGATGAGGAACCTCAAGAGTTTGATTTCACCTGCCCGATCAGACTGCACAGAGACCCCCTTTGTCAGCAGAGGTACCACTGCACCCACGAAGCAGGAGTGCACAGCGTGGGGCTAATCTGGGTCAACAAGCTGCAGACGTTCCTCCAGTCGGGTGAGGAGGACAAGGACAATCTCCAGGAGCTGGCTGCTGAGAAGCGCTGTATTGTAGAGCACATTCTCTGTACCAGACCACTCCTGTCTAGTCAGTCCGCTCCGGTTCGTGGCTTTGTGATTGTGTCTGACCTCTCTTTGGGCGCCACCATGATCTGCATCACCAGCGCCTACGAATGCATCCTGTTGCCCCTGCTAAGCTCCATTCGCCCTCCCTCCCCTCCCCTGCTCTGTACGCACCCAGGTCCAGGCTCCGGCAGCTCCCCCCTGCGCGGGCTGGCCGACGACTCTTTTGAGCAGCACATCCGCAACATCCTGGCACGCAGCTCCACCAATCCTCTCGTACTCAAGGCCGGGGACAAGGACATGTCGCCGCCACCTCCGGAGTGTCTGCAGCTCCTCAGCAGAGCCACGCAGGTCTTCCGTGAGGAGTACATTCTCAAGCAGGACATGGCCCGCGAAGAGATGCAGAGAAGGGTAAAACTCCTGACCAGCCAGAAGAACAAGCAGTTGGAGGAGTTGACTCTGTGCGGGGAGGAGAGGAAGAGTCTGAGAGAGGCAGCAGAGAGGTTGGCCGACAAGTACGAAGACGCAAAGTATCGCCAGGAAACCATCATGAACGGGGTCAAAAAAGTGCTGGGCAGCCTGCAAAGCCGACTGCCCATACTGTCAAACAGTGAAAAGGACATGAGGAAGGAGCTGCAGACCATTAGCGATCAACTGAAACACCTCGACAACTGCATCAAACAGGTGAACATGAAGATGGAGTACCAGAAGACACAAGTGGACAAGGACGTGCCTGCAGCCAGGACAACGGTCTCACTCAATGCCCAACAGAAGAAGGTCGTTCAGGATGTCCTCAGAGAACAGGGACAGCAAATTGGTGACATGATGAAACAGATCAAAGACATCAAAAGCCACTTCAGTTTCTAAGCGCTTAAGAAAGCAGTAAAAAAAAAAAAGAAAATTGGGGGAAATAATGGAAATGCTTGTTTTGACTACAGTAATTAAATCTGCTTTTTTGTGACATTTGTTGAGAAGCTGGACTGTGTGCTTTAGTCATGACTTAATGTGCCCTGACTGGAATTGATATTTGAATTGAAAGATATTTTATATACACTTACCTTTGATACTACATGTTGTTTGTCTCTAAATGGGGATGCGATAGGTTTTCCTTCATGTCTTGCATAACCTTTTGCATATTTCATACATTAGCTTTTCTAAATGTTAGGGTTTGAGTCAGAGCAGAATATGCCATGTATTGGAGACATGGGAAATATTTGAGCTTTTCAACATTGTTTGCTCGCTTTTTGAATTGATAATAAAATTTAAAGTTCTCTGTAACTGTCTTTACTCATTTGTGACATATCAGCCAATAACTGATGTACAACTGAATAAAAAAAACAGATTGACTTCAAGATTAAAGAATAGGTTCCTTTTTCTTTAGTCTATATTAATAAAATATTCACATGTCCATATATAAATTGAAAGTTATTGCCTGTAATTATCACCTTAGTCCATGCTGGTCATGAAGAGATCCCTTCCTTATGCAACTCCAAAAATGATAGGTGGTCCACATCCACAGTCCTTGCTGCATCCAGCTGTGTGAATTATAAAAGCATTCTTAAATTCAGCTGAAGCTTCTATGAAGCTGTAGATGTTGAAGACTTATATTAGTTTTTGGCTGAACAACAAATTGCTGTTTTGCACAAAAGAAGGACACTGGAGTCTGACCCACCTCATGGATCGCTTCAGGGCCAGTACTGACAGGAGGGACAATTACAGCGACCATGACTGCATATGTACAGACTTGTAGTACACGCTGCAGGCCTCCAGTCTGCCACCTACAGTTGGACACCGCTGTGTACAGTTTCAGAGTGAGGTTGCCAGGATCCCTGTATCCACCAGATGTCACCCCTCTCCAGAGCTGTTGACCTCACTTCTTCCGTCCACACGGCAGGTTTGCGAGTGAGGAATTCCCCCACGTAAACACAGTGACGTATACGGAGACCCCGGTTTCGTTGAGTAAGCTTCATTGTTGGGGAGGTCTGATGCTGGTGGGGGTCAGGGAGGGTCCTCTGTTGTAGCCTGCCTGCAACTTTCACCCCATGGCTGATGCCTGAGTGGAGATGGTTTCGGACTCAGCACAGCCTAACTATGTAACAGACGGGCTTTGTTCAAACCGCTATGGTGATATTTTAATCTACTCTTTAAAATGCCATTGGTAGCAGTGACCTGAAAATCCACGAGTTCATTTTGAGTCAAGAAACTTTGTTCATCTCAGTTTTGTCACCTCACTTGACTTTTTCCACATATCACCTCCCTCTTTCTCTCTCTCTCTCACACAAATACACAGGAGAGGGTGTGGTGTGCTGCAGGTCTGGCTCAGGAATTCTCCAAATAGGGGGATGCTGTTAAAGTCTTTCATAAAGGTACAGTGTCTAGATCCTGTGTATGAGCCTGAGGAAACTTAGTGGACCCTAGGAAAGGAGATATTAATAACTCTTGGGCCAACCCACCACATTCTTCACAAGTGAGTCACTGTAAGCCAGAGAGCAGGGAGGAAAGGGCTGCCTTGCCTCTGTTTCTCATTTGTGTATCTTTCCATGGAGGAGTGGAACAGGGAGGCAGGGAGGCCACCCCTTCTTCTGCGAACCTCAAATGCCTCATGTGAAACACACACGGCTCTACGCGGGACACATATTTTTGTGCTTTTGCCACATAGCAGGATGAAATCAAAAACATACACAGGCGTGCTACCGAGGGAGTGAATGTAGAAGTAAATGGGGATGAAGGGGAATGGACTTATAAACTGCGTGTGTGTGTGTGTGTGTGAGAGAGAGGCGCAGAAAAGGCTTCAGATGGTGGGAATGAGAGGGCAGAGAGCCTCGGAAAATGGTGGTATGGGGACTTGGCAGGGGAGAGGGTGACTCACTGTTTATCCGGTCCGTCACTGAGAGACCAAAGGGAGCTCCATAGAAAAGCAAATCTTGTTAAAAAAAAGAGAGCCAATGTATATGCACTCCACTATCAGGTCTGTGTCATACTGTGTTTCATTGTAGACATTTTAAGAACTCAATTCTTACAAACTTTATCAAGCTTTGTCCATTTTGTTTTTTTTACAGTGATAAAATGGTCACTGAAGACACAAAACACAGTCAGGGAATTTTATTTGGTTACAATAAAAGTTAACATAAGAACATTTGGTGGAGCTGTGTACAGTAGTCAGTAATAGATCAGTCAAAAGTTAATCTCAGCATGTCATGTTCTTTTACACAACTGATGTCCGGCACATACAAAACAACAGCAACCATTACAAAAATAATGTATAAAGTTTATGCACAAAACTGTGGCATGTAAAGCATCAAAAGTGAAATGCATTCAGGTTATTAGACTTGTGCTGCCAGTTTGAGTTGAAAATGTTATAAACAAATCATTTTCAGGTCTGGTCGTTCTCTCTGGAGTGACCAGACCCGAAAATGGTCAAATCCTACAAATGATCAATACTGTGCCACTCTAATCTAGTCACTGAAGGAATGTTTTATTTTCAGGATTTAATACAGTCAAGTTTAGCTCTGTATTCTTTCAAATATATGCTGAATACTGCTCACTTAGAGGGAGCCAGCCTTTAATTAATTCTGCTATGCAAACACAAGTAGATATATTTTAAAAACTCATCTTAAAAAGCTAACTTTGAGGAGCCAAAGGGAAGAAGCAACCAGACCCGTGACTGCTTAATACACAATCTTTTTTCAGTCAGTCTCAAAGGATTGACTTAACCTTTAATACAGTATGTTCCATTGTGCGAGACCAAAATCCTTCTCGGAGGAGAAGTTGAACGCATTACAAACAAATATTTTTGACTTGGGTCTGGGGGGGAAACGAGCAAATACAAACAATAGCAGAGCCAATAGAGAAGAGTCTCTCCCAGCTCCAGGGACTTTCTGACATGTCTATATATCAGAGCCCTTCTGCCTGCGTTTGGAGGGCGGGATCAGACGTGTGGGAAGCTCAGGGGGCAGACCATGGCCCTCCAGCTTGACCTCAATCAGGTGGCCGGCCAGGGCAAATTCTTCATCATCCAGCATGCCATCGTGGTCCACATCCGACAGCTTCCAGATGCGACCCAGCACCGAGTTGGGCAGGCGGGAGCTCACCATCCAGTCCTTAGCCTTGTTGCCGCTCAGCTTGCCCTCATTGGGAGCGAGGTTGTAGAAGATCTCGTCATACTTGGGCTTGTCTTTGGTCACCACCCAATCCTCCTCCTCCTCACCTTCCTCTCCGTTCTCCTGCGAGAAGGGGTCGCCCTCTCCAAACGGTCCGGCCCGGGTCCCGATGAAGGCTCCTCCCTGCACACCTAGTTGCTCGCCCGCCTCCAGCTCCTCCTGCCGCAGGAGGGGCATCAGCGTGGAGATGTCAGCGGAGAGCAATTCATCCAAGGCCGTCATCAGGTTCGGCTTCAAGGTTTTGAACTTGCTGAAATCATGAACCATCAGTTGCTCCTTCGAAAAGGGAACGATTCAAATGTGTTAGCCGGTACACTTCAAGTTTCATTTAAATATAACTGTGAGAAGTCAAAGAAAGGTCTTTGCATAATTACCTCCCAGATGTGCTCACTAGTAATAATAAAAACAGACTCACCTGCATTTTAGTACAATCTGGGAAGTCGCCAGCAGAAATGTTGTGCTGCAGCTGGATCTTAGAGAAAATCACTGGCAGCTGGTAAATCAGATTCTTCTTTTTATTGTCCTTCCTGAAGACAGAAGGCATCTCCTGCTTCAGATAGCTGATGATGTGGGCATGGACCTGGGATTAAGAAAAGGCACAGCACACATACCAAGGTGTGAACACAACTAACATGATTAAAGTGCAGATACGTCAACCTGTCAATAAGCCTTTTGTGACATGCCAATAAAAACCCACCCTAACAAGACGCGCCCTCTTGACCAGGTCGTTGAGCTTGCGCAAAGCTGCATTGCGAGGAAGGTTTTGGATGTCAGCGAACAGATCCTCCTCCTCCAGCTCAAACAGCTTCCGGTTATCTGCAACCAGAAGCGGCTCGGACCAGAAGGAGCCGATGTAGACGCGCAGAACCTCCGGGGTGCCGAACACCTTCCCCAGGGACCACATGAGAGCGCCGTACACCCTCATCAGCTGCTGGGTGCCCACCATATCTGCCTTGTTGAGCACCACACGCAGCTTGTCCTCGTTGCCCTTTAGGGCCCCGATGGCCTCGGCGAACTCGTCTGATATCTCCAGTTTGTGGGCATCAAACAGAAGGATGATGCGGTCCACACGCTCTGCAAACCAGCGCAGCACAGCTGGGAAGTCATAGCCTGTTTGGATAGAACAAGGGTGAATAACTAAGCTATTCAGAAACCTAAGTAGTGTGCACTCAACAGAAAGAAAAGGGGGCAGGAGAGGGGAGAAGGTCAACACAGACACAAACCCACCAGGGCTTCCCTGTATGTGAGATACCACTTTGTAATCACGATTCTTTGACTTTTAACATGGAAAATGTCCAGTGGTAGGACATAACGAACTACATTTACTCATACAATACAATTTTAGGTACTTAATTTTAGTATTTATATTTTATGTTACACTATACTTCGACTCCACTGCAATTCTGAGGGAAATATTGTACTTTTTTTACTCCATTTATTTTTTATAATTATAGTTGCTAGTTACTTTAAAGATTCAGACTATTAATACAAAATAGTATGAACAAATAAATATAATATATATTGTTGATGATTAAGTTACACAGCAGTATATAAAGGAGTTAAAATTAGCCCCACATTTATCAGCTGCAATATTAATGTGATATGTACATTAATCTATCAATTATAATTCAACAATACACTAGAAGTATAATATTCTGAAACGGGCCATTCTGCAAAAGCAGTACTTTTACTTTTTGTACATTTTGATGCTTTTGCACATTTACTTCAGTAAGATTTTGAATGAAAAACTTTTACTTGTCACATAGTATTTCTACACTGTGGAACAGCAGCATCTTTTCAAAAAACAATGTCCCAGTTACTCTGGATAACCCGTAAACTTCACTGGGAGCAGTTTACACTGGAACTACGTCGTAACAAAGAAATAGTTTGGATCATCCAGAGAAACTGGGGCTTCTTTTTTCTTTTTCTTTAATTTTTCACTGCTGTGAGTTCCACAATCAACATTCCATTCACCTCTGTTTTATTTTGATAGGAGGCAGAAATCGCAGACATATTTCAAAACCTTACCAGATAAAAAACAAAAGCAGCTGCAAGATACCACCAGTGGTAAGTGAGGAAATATGTTTCTCATAGTTTGGATGCACTGACCTTTTAAAAGTTTTAGTTGCTCATGCAGATTGACTTGAGTAATAATGGGTTATTTAAAGCGTGGATGAACAGAAAAGGGAAAAAAAAAACTGCTGTGAGATGATGATGATAGTTATTTCTCAACGGTACATTCCTCCAGATGTGTTGACAGAATCGTTGCCTCTACCATCTCTGTTCCTGATTAGGATTTTTTTTGTTGGCTGCTCAGAGTACAGCTGAGATGTTTCCTTGCTCCGCTGCCAAGTGTTATGGTGATAGAGTGAACTGGTCCCATGGGTTAGCCAGGCGTGCCAAGGTCATGAGTTTGTGAGCTGATGGTCACGGATGTGTGTCTCTGCGGGCCCCCCATTCCCTCTCCTCACCTTTGTAACTTCTCTCACCTCGGCTCACTCTCTGCTTAGCACCGGACAGGATCCCCGGTGTGTCAATGATGCTGATACTCTCCAGGACCTGGTTGGGGATCTGGGCGCACTGGAACCTGTTATTTTCATCAGACAGGAGCCGAGTCACATAAACAAGGATAAGACCACGTTCAGAGAGGTCAGTTTTGTTTGAAATCAGAGCAAGAGGAAAGAATGTAAATCATGTGGAAAATGGTTAACGCTTATCAAAGAAGCCAATGTGATCCGAGGAACAGATTGGAAGCTGACCCCCCCCCCCACCCCGCCCCACTGCAGGCCATTGTGTTCAAGCAGGCCTCTCATTGCTGTGCGCTTCCTGAAGGAAAATGACCACTTCTGCCAGAATCAAACAATAAGGCCCGCTAACGATGTGTGGCTTAGAACAACAACACCACTTCCTGCGGCTTATGAGTTTAACGAGCCCACCGGTCCCCGAACAGGAAGTCAAAGCAAATGGAGAGACGCAAATACGTTCACAAACACACCCTGTAGAGGGGGACTCCGGAAAACTGGCATCAGACATCTCACGTTAGAGCCCCATCGATAGCGCGACTGTATGTTCACTTCGAGTCTGCGTGTCCACATTTCTAACAGCGAACAGCACTTTATTTTTTAAAACAAGTGACCTTTTTTCTTGGTTTACATCAGTGGAAAAACATACACCGAAATCTGGCAGCCCAGAGAGTAAACAGAGTAGAGGAAAGAACTTCAGTGTTAAGCTTTCTCTTGCAGATTCCCTGGGCCTCACAAGTCTGTGACTTCATCTATTTGTCTTTGCCCCGAGGAGCCGTGGAGCCCTCTGACCTCATCTTTGAACTTGGGTACATTGCGGTTCCTGTCTAAGTGCATCATCTTTCATCACCCTCTCGGGTGATATCGCTCCCTTTCTCCATTTTTCCACAAATAAGGAAAGTGCCTCCCCGCTCTGAAATTTGGCACAGGGACTTAAAATTCCAAAGAGCTAAAAAAACTTTCTGTTATCTCTCCTTCCCTGTTTCCCCTTCTCGCGTTCTCTCCCATAGTCTGTCCATTTCGTGCTGACATCTATCCGGCTCCCTCAGTCAGGACCCAAAACACTGAATAAAATCCCCGCTCTCACCTGTTGAGAAACGTGTTTCCAAAAGGGTTGAGTTTGCGGAAAGGCTTGTTGGGGTCTACGATAAGGGCGTTCCCAGGGATGACTCCCTCCACCTCCCCATGCATGATGGCAGTGAAGCAGTCAGTGGTGGGTTCAGGTCCCACCCTGCTCCCAGGGATATCCTGCTCCAGTAGATACCTGTCACACACAAAACATATAGCTTGTGATTATTTCAGCTCTGATTCCGAGAGAAACTCAGCAATCACACAACATTTTAATGGTGAATATCTTTGATGTATAGTCTTACTTGATGAACGTGGTCTTTCCAGTGGAGTACTGTCCCACCACCAGCACCATAGGCTTATTATCGAAGTCGGCATCCTCCATACTGAGAGAGTGGAAGTCATGGAAACCATAGTACTCCTCCAGAGGCAGCAGCTTCTTACGATACAAGGACTTGAGCCCTTCTGTGACAGTGCGGATCACCTCTGGCGTCTTCTTCACATTCTTTCTCCCCCAGCGTGACATGTTGATTGACTAACGTGAAGACAGGGAGCCTCTGTCGTTTGGAGCGGTATTTCCTTGGAAAACCTTCGGGTGCTTCCTGTATTTATGTGAACGTGGCTCACTTGTCCTTGAAACCTCCTGTGCGCACACCGAGAGGGACGACAGGGACGACAGGGCTAACGTTTTCGTTTGAAGTCCGGATCTTCCCCTTTGACAACAGTCGCCACGCTGATCCCTTTTGGCCCCTGTAATGTGGACAGAATAGGAGACAAGTAGAGGTCACTCCAAAAGAGAAAGGAAGAGATGATCCAGATGGCAAAAAAAAAGTGTCTTTGTGTTCTTGCACCTGGTGCTCATAGTCTGCCACAACCTAGAGTAAGGATGTGGAATCTGGAGTAAGCCTCAGCCCACCAGGAGTCTGCCAAGCATTGTCAGTGCAGGCCTGGAAAAAGTTGGTGTTCACGCTGGAAAACCCAACCCTGCGTGAGGATTTGCACAGGCGCAGCTCATTTTAAGACGGAGAAATGAGTAAGACATTCCTTTTATCCCCGGCAGTTCCTCTTGCTGGAACATGAGATACGTGCACGACTTAATTGTTCGTTTCAGGAAAAAATCTCTGTGGGTAGCCTTTACGTGCAAAACAAATTTAACCGTGGTCGACAAAAACACAAACACTGGATTAGGAATTGAAGGCACAACTCATTATTAGAAGCAGACGACACAAAGGCACAAGGGTGAAACACGAGTCAGATGATGTTAACTCATCTGTGGAGAGATTCTCTCCCATTTAAACGGAAATGTAAAAAAATTAAAAAAAATCTGCCAAGAGGAGAATAGGCCACACAGTCCTGACATGTCACAAGACCAGTGTGGAAAGACGTTTTGTCAAAATGGCGAAGCCTGGAGATCTACAGGAGAGACATTAAATGGGATTTGCCCGCCATTACACACAAAAAGTAGTGCCAGCCGAGCTGTACGAGTAAAAGTTGCTCTACAGGGTTTCCGTGAGAATCACAGGTTTGGTTTAGACTCTGGCATCAATGTATAAATGCTGTGTGGGTTTGTACACCACAATTGCAACAGTCTTGAACATGAAATGTACCACGCAGGAGCAACAAGTATTAGGGGAGTCATACTTAAATATCGAAATGAAGCAATGGAAAAAGCTGTTCACACACTATTGAGAGTTAGAAAGTTTGCGATTTCATTCATTCTGCAGCTTAGTTGTGATATTTGCACAAAAGAAACAGCGAGTCTTGGTTTCCACTACTGTTTCACAATTTGTATGTATTTGAATAAAAGCTAAAATACATGCTGATCACTACAGCCATGTTTAAAGTGTAAAAAAAAGAGTATTTACCAAGTTATTATGGAGAAAGCACGGACTTCTTGAAGCTTCTTGATCTCTCTCCCCCTCTCTCTCTCTGCAGTCTTGCCCTCTGGAAAATATTTTGACTTGAGACACAAACAGTCTCGGAGGAGCTGCTGCTACATGTATGGGTGTACGTCTGACAGCGAATAGGAACCCTCCGTGGAGCATGCAGCTGGATTACAGAGGATCGTTCTTCTCCAGGGTTTAATGTATTTCAGATGAGCTCCAGGTCTGGCAAGGTCCCTTACTCGGCCCGCTGGAAGAGCACAAGGCAGCCAGTAAGACACAGGCTCGCCACACGCAGGCAAATGTTTCCCTCCCCTTGCTTGCTTCTCCAAGTGTGAACGCACCTCCTCTTCCAGGGATGCCTGGCAACACTGTGGGGCAGCACTAACACTCTGCTCGGGACAGGGATGAGCAGAGCTGTGGTCAGAGGGCGTGGACCTGGAGGAGGGGGGGTGGGGTTCTGAATAAATAATTTGGGTGGAGTCGTTTTTTTTTCCTCTCTCTTTCTTTCTTAAACATGACACAACGTCAGCGTCCTTATGCATATTTTGAACGATAAACATCCTCGTGCTGCGCCCCTCCAACTGTTGCCTCTAACTCCTCCATGTTTTTTTAATTGTTTGCTTTTTTTTTTTCCTATTTGACCTACTGTAAAATGTCATGCGTTTACAAATGTGACAGTTTTTCCCCTCATCAGTCTAACCTCTCTTGCTCCTCCCAAACTCTGTGAACCCTCCAGGCGATGAAGCACACAAACCAGCTCTACTTTTCCACTTCCATACACCGCCTGCTGGCTGTCTGATAGAAACACCACCCCACCACCACCACCACCATCACCCCCATCACCCCCATCACTCTCTTGCCCTCAGTCATCATTAGTCATCCAGAAGAATGCACCCTGGAGCTGGACAAATGACTAAAGAACCCTGCAATGTTTCATAAAAGAAGCAAGGTTTAATTTACAGTTTTACTAAATGTACATTTCTTTTTAAAAAGTGTCATTATACACAATAAATACAATACAAAATTAATCTGTAATACTATACTTCAAATTCTCTTACTGTCTTTTTGTACATTATTATTGTTCCTTTTTTTCCATTTCAATGCTTGTGCTGTGTTTGTGTTTGAATTGTCCACCAGGCTTTAAAAAAAAAAAGACACACAAAAACAGATGGGAGGCAGGGATACAGTAGCCGAAAGATGAAACAAACTGACTGAGAAGAACACAGAAACTGGCCTGCCCCCTGCTGACTGAAATGCATAAACTCCTAACCTGGCATCGCAGGCAACAGGAGCGCAGGGTGTGTGTGTGTGTGTGTGTGTGTGTGTGTGTGTGTGTGTGTGTGTGTGTGGTCGAAAAATAAAAACCTGGAAAATCATCAGACGCAGAAAAGAACCAAATTTCCTTACATTTCATTTACATCCTGACAGTACAATACTACAGTACCCAAGAGAAGTCAAAAGGAAAACAACCTCACAATTTTTCAAAGGGATTTCCTCAACATGTCAACACTTTAAAATGCATGCGATGCAAAATGCAGACTGAAGGGAGGCTGAGGGTAATTGATTTTTTCCAAACAAAGAGTAGTTGCCTTGTGAGCAGTGTGACGAAGGACATTCATTCTAGATAAAGAGGTGGTCTGTATCAATTTAGCATGAGCCGTTAACCCTTTGTGATAAGATAATCAAATTTGATTGGTAAGGGAAGACACTATGTATTATGACGTTTTGCAGTATAAACCTGGTTGTATTCTCTTCTGTATGAAAAAAAGAAGGGTTGTTGACAACCTAACTGTTTAAATGAGCTGCCTTATGCTCATTGAGACATTGAGTGTAAACCAGGAAAAGAACCAATGTGGTTAAGAGACTCAGGCCACAGGAGAGGAATGTATGAATACCAAATGAGAAAAAGAAAAGATCAAAAGTGAAAAAGGAAGAAATAAATCTCTTGACAATTTCCTCTTGTTACTTGAGCTTGGCTGAGGGAACACGTACAAAATGCCAGACATCTTAAAGTCTGCAATTCACAAAGACAGTTTTACTTTTGACCACACACTTATTCCACCACAGGTCTTCCTCAAGCTGTAAATGACAAAGAAATGTCTGGACAATTCAAATGGACAAACAAAGCCAACACAGCTTGGCAGAGTAGTACAGTGATACTGTTTTCACAAAGCCCCCCTTCCCCTGCCTCCGTATCTGTCTCTTAGTTCCCCCATGTCAGTCTGGCCTGGGGCTGAGGGGCTGTTATCTGCTTTGAGTCTGGGGAACCAGGCTGCCATTGTGGCCACGGCCACCGACCTGAGGGTGCTGGGCCAAGGAGGAGGACGAGGAGGCAGAGGAGGAGGGTGGTACTGAGGGTCTGTGGGATGAGGCTGCCGAGCCCCCTGGGCGCTGGCTTTGGTGTGACCTGCTGTGGCCCCCTTTAATGTGGTGCCCGCGGGCAGAGGGCTCCTGCTGCAGGTTTAGGATGCTGTCGATGGCACACTGCAGGTGCTCGTTCAGAGAGTCATCCGGAGGGCTGCCGCTGGAGAAGCTGGCGTTATCCATGTCGGGAGAGTCCGACTTGCAGCGTTTCGCAGGAAGCAAAGAGTCTCGTGTGAAGGAGGACTCCGGAGAGGGAGGCCCAGGGGCATGCTGGTCCATTCTGAATGTCCCACCTGCCCTATGTCTATTTTTCCCACTCGCCCTCTTGTATTTAACTACATCTGTTTCTGGGTCTGTGCGCTCCTCCCCTCTCTCCTTTGCCCCGTCCCTTTCGGGGAGCTGTGGGACATGATGATGGTGCTGTGCGGTTTTGATACCACGGTTAAACACCTCGTCCATTTCGTCCAGCCCCTGCATTGCACTCCCTAATCGGCCCGTTTCATGGCTTGACTCTGCGTGAGGGTGTGAGGCCTCCCTGCCTCTTTTCTCCACCTTCACACTGGCTATAACTGTCCGCTCTGAGGGGGGAGAGGGGGAGGCCTCCTGCCTGGGGGGTGACGGTGTGGGTCTCGGGTAGGACAAACTTTCATCTCCTCCCCCTGGGACACCAGGTCTCACCCGGGGACTTATGTTTTCCCGGTAGGTTTTTCGAAGGGGGAGACGACACGTTGTCTGTGAGGGAGTGGCAGTGGAGGCAGAATTGTGTTTGACCCGACCCACGTTGTCGTGATCCAATGTCCCATTCATTTGAGTGGAGGAGGAGGAAGAGGTGGACAATGACCACGTATGGGAGGAAGAGGTAGAGGAAGCTGGGGCTGCATTGGGGGCAACATTACCTCTCAGTGGTGGGTTACACTGAGTGGTTGTTGTGGTGACCGATGAGACAGAAGAAGCAGTGCATACAGGAGACTGAGTTCTGATGACTGTAGAAGGAGGGGTTGATAAAGGTTGGGACTTTGGGTGCGGTACGGCAGCTTCAAACTGGGGCTGAGTCTGAGGCTGGGGTATGGACTGGCTGCTCTGCTGAGGTTGTGGTGTGTGCACTGGGTCTAAGGCAGTGTTGTGGACCACCTTACTGAACCCCGTTTGATCCTGCTTGATCTTCAGCTTCAAGCCAATTCTCCTGCGAGCCTCGTAGGTCTTCATAGGCGGTTTGCTGGTTCTTTGTGGGAGAGCGTCATCATCATCGGCCGCCGGAGAGTTGAAGGACGACGAGGAGAAGGAGGAGGATGCTGCTGGAGCGCGACTGAAGGAGGAGCTCTGGCTGGTGGGTTCGGCCAGCCTGCTCGGTGCAGCTGGAGGACAGCTGCTGGACCAGGACACAGAGGCTCCGCCCCCACCCTGCTTTATTACTAGTTTGGTAGGGGGGAAAGGGTTGGCGGAAGGAGGAGCTGGAGCTGGGGCAGGAACTGGAGCAGGAGCAGGAACTGGAGCAGGGGTGGGTGCGGGAGGAGGATTTGGGGCAATGTTTGGGAGACGGGCTGGAGCGGCAAGTGGTGGAGCAGGGACAGCAGCAGGTACACCTCCACTCAAGGATGTGGCCTCAGCGGAAGAGGATTTATGTTGGGATGAAACTACACTCTCCAACATGCGTGCGTTTGCCACAAACTCCTCTGCAATTAAATAAACAGAAGTATATTATTAGCATACACCTAATTTAGATCAAGACAACCACAAAGCCATTTTTGGCCACAAACAGTGGTAGGGTACCTGGTCTCTCCTTGGCCAAAATCCTGTCCTGACTCAACGCAATCTTCTCCTCCTGAATGAACATCCGGTCGATCATCACCATCTCTGCCGAGGGGCCCAGTCTCTGCTCAGGTTTAAACACCGAAAAACATCAGTTCAATATCAATTCAGGACAGAGAAGAGATAAGAAGGCACATGGTAAGAATGCTGATTTATAAACTTACTTTTGACTCGGCAAAGAGCAGGTGGCGATACTTATCCAGCATGGCCTGGGTCCTTTTCAGCAGTTGGCTGGAGACAGTCTCAAATTCATCGTCCACTGTGCAGGAGAACCAAGATGTTCATGAAGATCACAAAAATTGGGGCAAAAAAAAAAAAGGTACTAAAATGTACATTTGCTGCACTAGAGGCTATGGAGTTTGTTACCTCTTTGATAGTCTTGAGAAGAGTTGGCAGTTCCCTGGTAGAGATGGTAAGGCAGCAGTCTGTGCAGTGTGTCCTCAACAGAGTGGAAAGGAGCACTGTAGTTTGGGTGAAGCACTGAACCCTGCTGTTTCCTCAGCTGTTCTAGCATCCTGCATGTGTGTGTATAGAAATACGATTTACAAAAATGATATTATGAGAGAGGAGAAATGAGCCATTAAAATGAGTGCGGCACACACCTGGCCTCTTTGCTGGGCTCCGCACTGAAAGGCATCTTCATTGTTGTCGTCTGTGATGTGAACACACATTAAAAACAGAAGTTACACCTTCAAGCTTCGAGGCAGTTTTTCAGGACCTCACGAGCATGCAGGGGCACTCCTTTACCTGAGTTTGTACTGGAGCTGGGGGCTGTGGAGCAGACATTTGAGTAAGACTAGCTCCTAACACCTGTATCTGCATCCCACCTTTCCCCAGAGTCATCCCTCCCACTGAGCTGATCACCCCTGGCTTTGGCTGAACCTGCGGGGTAAATCAGGAGAAGGATTGGAAACTTGACAAAATACACTAAAGTACACATTTTACAGCACACAACACACAATGACCACCTTGCATGTCCTACAAAGGAACTGGCTTTGAGATGTGCTTTGTACCTGTACAGGCTGGGTAAGGCTGGCAGGAGTGACAGTCTGATTCACCATTGCTCCAGCTGGCCCTTGGGCTCCTGAGAATACCTGTAAGTCACTTAATGCTAAAACAAGAGGAAAAAAATCATTACAAAGGGGAATACTTCGAGGTGTGTTCAGGGCCCTGCCGTGTTGCATCGTTTGTGGCAAATTGTGTCTGACCTGTAGCAGGAGTTTTGACGAGCAACGGCGTTGGCTGCAGCACTGAGAGAAGCTGAGCAGGTGGACCAGTGTTGGCCGATGGTGCAATCACCACTTTATCAACAGGCACGTCTTGCTGGGAGCTGAACTGACTGGTGACTTGAGGCTGAGTAGACTGCTTGGCCTGCAGCAGGATGCTCTGCTGAACCTGAAAAAACACATCAGGACAGTTTTCTTATGTTTTGAAAGACGTTTTGGACCCAAGAGATTCTAGATGAACCAGTTTGGTTTCCCAAAGCCTGCTCCGACTACTGGTTTGTACTGGTAAGAAAACATACACGGTTTACTTACCAACTACAAATAGTAACTTATGGGATGTTATTGCCCTCTTTTCAATATATTGAACTTGTTTGAATGGTGGAAAATATTGACAATCACACATATGCATCGCATCTATTACATTCTTCAACAGTATGAGCTGTATCAGATAAAAAAAAAACGTGACACGGTTAATGTTGTTTTGAATGCCGCAAACCAGATCATATTTTTACAGCACACATTTACTACAGGAGGGGGAAAACGTAGCATGTGAAGTAAAAATACACAAGACCTCTCATTGCATGCAAATGCCGTCACAACTTTTCATTTTCAAGACGTTTGTGGTGAACTGGGACTATACCTGGTGTAGCTTCTCCAGCAGCTGTTTCTGCTGCGGTGAGGGCTGGGTGATGGTTGACAGGGTCTGAATTTGCGCTCCTATTAATTGCAGGTGGTGCTGCTGCTCCGCTGTCAGGCCCTGGATGGGAACCTGGGCTTTAACTACAGCAGTGGCAGAAGTGCCGACAGGAAGAGCGGTAAACTGGTGCTGTGCAGGTGGCGTAGGGGGAGGCTTGGGCGACTGTGACATGGGAGGCATATCTTGTTGATAAGGGGCCGGCTGTGAGGCCGGTCGTGGCTGAGGCTGAAGCTGAACTTGAATGTGTGTCTGCTGCGGCTGGCCTTGCTGAGCGGTTTGGGGGGACTCTGCCATCTGGTTATGTACAATAAAGAGCTGAGGATGATTTGAGGGTGTGCATGAGCGGGAGGGAGTTTGAGACTGCGGCTGAGGCTGGGAGGGAGGACGCGACTGCTGTTGATGGTGCGGTGACTGGATCTGCTGGCTCAGGGTGAGAGGAGACTGGGAAGGCTGGGGGCTGTCTGCCACTTGGGGCGCTGTGGCGTGAGCGGACAATGCCGGTAACGGGGACATGCCCTGGATCTTCAGGGACGGCTGATGTCCACTGGAGGGTACCTGAAGTAGCGGAGTCACAAATTACTGATATGCTTATTTGATCCAAGAACAAAAGGTACACTATTTTAACAGAGGAGGAAAAACAAGCACAAAATCACACACTGATAGTTCTGCATGCAAATAGTATAGTAAATATGAATCTAGTTTATGGTTCAAGATTTGACACTAGAAATAGGGCTGGGCGATATGAAAATCTTAATTAAAATCAAAAATATATATTATGATATGCATGCAAACGTATGCATGATTATGTGTAAAGTGTTTAATACAGTGACAGTTATGAATTGCATTAGACAAAACTCTTCACACATGTAAAACAAAACATTATTTTGTTGGGGTTTAATCATACTTTGTTTCAAATGGTTAACTTGCACAACAGTAAAATTATAATGATAATCATTATTATCGCAATTCCACTGAAAATCAATATATATATATATATATATATATATATATATATAAATATATATATGAAAATATGGAATTATCGCCCAACCCCGATACAAAATTACACAAACGTGGGTAAAACAACACCAAACAATACAAAAGCAAAGTGTTAGACTTTAAAATCTAGCAGTTGCTGAAGTAGAAGTAGCCCACTGATTTTTTTCCTAGCGTTTGAGGAGGATCACACATAAAAAGGGAGCAATGATCATTTGGCGAGCCAAAAAGAAAAACGGTTGACAAAAGCAATAAGTCAAAAATCTGCGGGCTTGTGATGGAGAAGTAGAAGGTGACCTGAAGACTTCAGGGACTGGGGTCAGGGGAGCATGACTTATCGTTTTGGGGTTATTACACTGGTCAGACTAGGGGTTACACAGGGTAGTGGCACTGGAAGCACATGACAGACTAAACAATAAGGGCAGGGTTGACAGAGGTGTGGGTTGATTGATCAGTCATTGGTCAGTAATGCAGCAGATGAAGGTGAGTTGAGTGATTCTGATTGAGCAGAGTGTTAGTGAAGAGGTGAACAAGTTGCCCGAGGCCCTTTTCACAGCAGGGTAAACACAAGTGTTATTAAGAAAATGAATTATGGGCCCATTGTATTTAGTGTTTCACAGTCGTTCCAGTGAGTCAGCATGCACAATGCCAGGGCGCTGGCGCACCTAAATGAAACAGGGCCACAATTAATGTTACTAACTACACCATGTCCAAATGGCAGCTGTGAAAAGGGACTCATGGCACCTCGGTATCTCTTATATTAAAAGCATGAGCATGTTTTTTGTATTCTGTTTCCAAATACAATGGATGAAAAACATACCAAATTAGTATTAAACAATTTCATAAATAAAAAAAAAATTTAAAAAAAATGGCACTTGATTGCCAGTTCTACATTCTATAGCCGTGCAGACAGCTAAATATTGAAATGTCCCAATGGCTGACACACAATACATACGGACAACTGGAATGATCATGCCTTTACATATAACAAAGCAATGTTAGAAAAAACACAGACGCTGCAAGCGAGTAATTGTTGAGCTTAGGAATTGCATATGAGAGCGATGGAAGCAATGACTAATGCAGAAGAGAAGAACAGAACAGTGACGGGGAAAGGTAAGATATACCCTAACACTGTGGCGGCAGCAGCAGCAACAAGTGGGTGGGGCTTAACATAAAGGGGCATTTCTACCTGCTTTACCACAGTTGTCATGTGGGAGGGGCCAGGGGGAGGGCTGTGGCTGTGGCTCTGACCCACCCAAGAGTCAGTTAATTGGCTGTCATGGACAGCAGGGGCCGGAGCAGTGACGCTGTTGCTGCTGACGATTACAGACGCTGGTACGCCCACAGAGGGGGTTGACTCATTCTCTGATTGGTGGTGCTGCTCCTGATAGGAGTACATTTACCATTTCAGGACGAGGGAGGGAAGGAAGAAGGGGATTGGAGGGAATGGGAAGTAAAATAGTACACCAAAGAGGTCAGAGCAAGATAACACTCCGTGCATGTTATATATTTTTTAAGACAATGTTAACTGTTCAGTACATTAAAGAAAACATGCAAAGAGTGGAACACTGACCTGTTGCAAGAACATCTGTAGAGACTCCTGGCTCAGGATCATACTGGAGCCCTGGTTGGTGAACAGTAACCTTCCTGGACTGTGCTGAGCCTGATGGGGGACCAGCCCCACTGCTGTGACAGAGGAAGAGGTGGACACAGACATGGACGGAGAAGAGGAGGGTACTGTGGTAACAGTGGACACAGAGGAACCTGGTTGCATGGCGATGATAGAGGATTGCGTTGCATGCTGCTGAGTGGGATGAGCAGCCTGGTCTGTGGAGCTACCCAGCACTGTAACACACTCTCCAGGCTGGCCTTGAGCCATGGTTGCTGCTCCTGTGCTGCTGCTGCTGCTGCTGGGAACACCACCTAGCTGAGGTTGCAGGGCTGGCTGAAGGCTGACCGCAGGACTCAGCCCCTCCACCTGGCTAAGCATGGTCAGGGAGTTCTGGATCGGCATGCCCTGTATGACTGTCTGGGCATGACCTGAGACAGTGTGGGTCTGTGTCTGGCTCTGACTCTGAGCCAATGAGACAGGCATCTGAAAGAGGGTGGGTGTGCCCATCTGGCCAGGTTGGAGCTGAATGGATCCAGATAGGATGTGGGCAGCCCCAGGATGGCCCTGTGAAGTCAACACCTGACCCAAGTTGATGTTCTGGTTTGAAGTTAAAATCTGGTTTGCAATGAGCTGTCCACCAGGTCCCTGACTAGTTATGATGTGCCCCCCGGGGTGCTGGGTCAGGATCTGCCCGCCTGCTTGTAGCTGCGGCAGGAGAAACTGGTGATTCTGACCTTGCAGAACTGTCTGAGAGGGAATAACGATGCTGCCTTGTTGGTTTAACAAGTGTACACTGAGGGGCTTGCCAGATGGTTGTGCTGCTTGTTGCTTGAACAGGGTTTGCTGAAACTGTTGGCCTTGTGTTGTGGCTTGAGTACTCAGGACAACATTTGAGCCTGGCTTTCCTGTCAGGAAGGCTACATTCTGAGCAGCAGAAACCGGAATTTGTTGCAGCCCTAAAGCCTTGTGGGCATCGTTTTGCAAGGTTTGGGGTGCTGGCTGTTGGTGCTGCTGCTGCTGTTTGAAGAGTTTCGGTTGGATGGCTCCCCCTTGAGGGGGTTTAGGCTGAATGGGTGTTGGTGTGCGCTGGATGATCACGTTCTGCATGATTTGGCCTTGAGGTTGCACCTGGGGTCCAATTCCTGAACTTAGAGTGGTGCTGCCAAAGCCAAGAAGCCCAGCAGGAGCAGTCATTGTAACGCCACTGCTGCTGTTTGTGCTGCTGACACAAACAGCCGGTCCATTTAAAGCTGGAGATCCCAAAGTGGCTTTGTTACCTTGGATCAGAAGTCCACCCCCTGGGCCTCCAAGCCCCGCCTGAGAACCAGCACCTGATACCTCTGGCCCCGACTGGTGCAGCTGGTAACCACCCATGGCTTTATGCAGGATTGGCTGCCCAGACTGATTGATAGTCATGACTGTAGGTTGACCCACAACCTGAATCTGTCCGATACCCAAATGTCCAGACTGACTCCCATTAGGAAGAGCTTGGAGACTTGAAATGGGTTGAAGCGTCACATTTCCCAGGCCCATAGGCTGCATAAATGGCTGAACACTAATGGCCTTGTTCATGACCTGGGGTTGGAGTTGAAGGCCCTGCTGAGCAAGCACGGACCCCAGCATTTCAGCTGTGGCATTGGGAGGAGTAGCCGTGGTGCTCGGGGCTGACCCAGGGAAAATTGCCGCTGATCCCCCAACACCAACACCTATGCCTACACCAACAGCAGTGCCTCCAGCCCCAGAGAGGCTGGCATCAGGCAGTGTCTGTACCACCTGCGTAAGGCCTGGAATGCCAAAGGAGCCCAGGTCCAGCTCAGCCTCTGCCTCCTGTAAGCTTTGCTCTGTGATGTTGGCTTCAGCCAAGCTCTGCTGCAGGATGTCACATGGCTCGTGATTTGTACCAATCCCATTGCTCCCACCTTCACCACCCGGGGATCCTCCCAAGATGTCATCATCCTCCAGGAAGTCCAGGTCAACACTGACTCTGGGTAGGCCTGCCGGCTCATTGGCCGACAGCTGGACTGCAGGCTGGACCTCTGGAACATGGCCCTTAAAGGAAAGCAGGAAAGAAGTGAAACAAGGTGATGGACGCAATTGATGACTCGATGTGACGATGAGAAGTGCAACCGAGTTACTACAGAAGTACAGACACGAAAACCCCACAAAAAACATTTGTTACATTGTAACAACCACAAAAACCTCTCGTAACATTGCGGCAAGTCAAAGCTCTTAGAGTGTACATATGTTAGTGGAAAGGGAGGGTATTTGGAGATGCATGCTACATAGACGGATAGAAAACAGGAGGATTGGGGGATTTTACTCACCCCAGTGGTAGAGAAGAACGAGCTTGAGGGGTCACTCGAACCATCCAATAGGTCGTCAGTGTCCAACTACAGACACACCCACCCAGGATAGGACAGACAGAAACCAAAGGCACCCAAACCAGCAGGCAAAAGCCACCAGGACAGAGAAACATACAGACCATCAAACAGAGGAGGAGGACAAGGAAAGGACAGAAAAACAGTCCAGAGAACCCAGATTGTTAAGAACCAGCAAAAAGATAAGCGACAGAGGGGCAAAATGATAGGAATAACACAGAGTTGGGAAGCGTTAGTATTAGCAATTCTCATTTTGTGAATTAGCCTAATAAAAAGGGAAGGCAGGCTGAAAGCATAAATAGTGCAATCAAAAAGCAAAGACAACCATTGAGCAGAGGAAGCCGTGAAAAAAAAGAATAAATGAAGGTAGTGCGGGACGTGGGTTTTAGGGTATGTGTACTCCGAAAGTGACTTAAGTACGACGTCATGCAAGCCCCAACTAAAATACGCACACCTGAGACTCCTCATCCCGTCAATTACAAACCCATTTTCTGTAACTAGACATCACAAGCCTGACATACGTGTCTTTGGTCACGTTTTTTTCTCTCTCATACTTACATGGGTCTCAGATCCATGAAGAAAGTCATTGAGAGCTTCTGGGTCACTGCAGGAGAAAACAATGTGATTCAAAACAGAACAAGACGAGATTAAGAGAAGACCGAACGGTTTGTTAAATATGAAACTGATCTTGTGTCAGAAATAACTTACCAAATTACATCTAGAAGGCACCTGCCATCTTCATCATCCATGACAACTGTTAAAGATGAAAAAGGTTGTAAGTCCATTGATTTTTTTATTTATTATTATTGATAATAATAATGCAACCAAACACAAAAATGACCCCTACCCCAGATTAATAATAATTCCAACCATATGTCCAGTTACATTTATATGATATTGTTATTATAACTTCATATCGTGTTTGATATTCTCGCTCCATATTTAGTGCTTTGGTTGTTTAGTGGGACAGTGAGATATGAGTGCTGATTTATTATGTCGACCTTCTTCAAATGCTCCTCTGTCTCAGTGTAAGAAGGAGCAATGTCATGCGGTTATACATTATCAACAATCTCTTAGATTAAAGCATTTATTGGATTCCTTCAGAAAAGTTCTCCAGAATATCATTATTACACATTTCCGTTGCCATGGTGATGCTGTACTACATGTTGTACTAGAATTACAACAAACACCCAACGCACCACCGAAGACTAAATATCATTCCAAATACCTTTTAATTAAGCTTCTTAATTACCCTCAAAGAATAAAGTAGTGGGTACATGGTTAGTTTATGGCAACACAAGTCCTCAAACCAGCTTCAACTTTCTATTGTTATGATATAATTACTTTACTTACTCATCATTCTTACTTTCATTCTTCTTGCATATTTATTCACTCTTTCCCACTTTGTAGTGCAACTGCTGCACAACAATCTCCCTTGAGATAAAGTTTTTTTTTATATTTTTTTATTTTTATTTAAAAATCCATGCCCAGTGTGAATAGTTTATCTCACAAGGCCTGTTTTGTCACATTACGAGTAACGACTCAAAACATTGCATCGGTATTGCTGTCAGACATCTCTGCAGCTCGCAGTTGGTCTTGTGAGAATAAAGCAAGGAACAAGGCAACTACACTTAAATAGAGAAAATGGGTTTAAATGTTAACACATCGTCACCATCAGTTGTAACATCTCGTGTTTTCACACACACAAACACACAATAACCCGTCTCCACAACCCCGTTATGAACCGGAGACCGGCAGCAGTGGTGGTGTTTGTAACGGTGAGGAACAGCGGACGGCAAAAGACAACAAACTGAAAACGCGCGGTTTTCCCACAACCTGAGAGATTAAGAGCTGCGGGTTCTCTCTGAATTCATCCCCGAGTCCCCACAACCGGGCAGGGCGCTCCCGGTGACACCCACACCGTCGGTCACCGGTGTGCCCAGACCCCCGCGTAGCCGCGGTCCTGAGGGCGACGCGTCCCCGGTTGCCGCTCTAAAAAAAGGCAGCGCATCGTAGCCATTGCTCGGTCGGAGCAGCCAGTGCGCAGGATATGAATGGAGACTGCAAGCGGCTCGCTACATGCTAGCTGCTGTTTTCACAGAGCTTTTGCATGCATATTTGGCCGATTCTTTACATTACGCAATATTAAACAGCGACGCGAGTGGCTCGAGACTCCAATTTCATAAAACGTTACGTTTCAAAACCCCGTTTTACGTCTATTTCCAGCATTTTGATGCATCTGGATTGAATTTCGTTAGCCTAGCTAGCTAGCCAGCTAAGCCAGCCCAGCTATCAACAATATCCAGACGCACAGCTAGCTCGAGCCTTTGACATTCAAAACAAACCACCGACTGACACAATTTTAACACCCGCGTTGCACAGCGGCACCTCGACTCAACCTCAACGGGACGGGGCCGCTTGCTTAGGGGTGGAAACGCAGTTGCGCAGCGAGCTATCTCTCCTTGCAAGCAAAATATGAGTAAATGTAGGAATACTCCTGGATGAAGGGGGTATGCTTGGGAATTTCGGTGGAAAACGACTATGTGCGCCGGGTCGGCAGCGATGTGGCCGTTTGGTTGCCATGGCGCTGCAACGCACAGCTTCGCTGCAGCGTGAAAAAATTGCAGCTTTGTAACAGTTATTGGGATAAATAGAGAAATCTCAACATTTGTAACAAACTCACCCGAGACGATAGAGGTGCAGGCAGCGCGGGGTCTCCAGGACAGCCTCGCACGGGCTGCTGTACAGGACCCAGCTACAGGCAGGAAACAGGAGACTTCCGTTTTGCCTGAATGAAAATTGTTGTGCCTCGTCTGGAGCTGAAGCGGTGGGCTGAATATGGATTTAGAGGATCTTGTACTTCAGTAACAAAAGTAATACTTATATATAAGTATAAAAGTACGAATACCATATCGAGAAATACTCAACTGCAAGTAAAAGCCCTGCATTCAAAACCTTACTTTAAGTGTGTAAAGGTAAGGTTTTGTAAATAAGTCAGTAAATTAGGCTACTTAAGTTAAAGTAACGTCTCCACAAGTAAAAGTGCTTATTAAAGTGTTCCCTGTCAGTGTTTTACTAGATGATGTTTCTGAATTCATATTAATGATCCATTAATGTGGATTTTGCATTTTACTGCGGATATAATCTGAGATTTAAAACAAATTCCAATACATTTATGTTTAGTTTTATTTATGTGGCTCTCAAGTGGAAAACCTAATCATCTATGCTAAAACATTATGAATGCTTGGAAGGTTGGTGACCAAGCATGCCTTATTTGTGTCCCTGATCAATAACAAAATATCAAGACATTTATCATCAAAGAGGAGTCATGCACATTCAATTAATTAATTAACTGCTCCATTAATGTATATTTCACATAATTTAAACGTTTCTGACAAACTTGCACGTATTGTCACTTTCAGATACAAAAGGTTTGCACAGTCTTTGCGGACACACTGTCCAAATTAGTTTGGAACGTTGGAAATTTGGGGACTTTTCCTCATAATAGCTGTCAGGCTAATGATTATACTTTTAATCATCCAATAACTAACCGACTACATTTTGCCTGGCAGTGCTATAAGTAAAACATCTTGATCCAAAGCTTAAACTGGAATCTGGAACAACAGTGGCTGACCAGATAAATCAGTAGGGAGCTTTTTCAGACAGTTGGACTAAGATTAATTTATGCTTCTCCAACCTCTTATACTAAGAATCAAATATGACGGCGATACTGTCATGTTTTGGGAATGCTTTGCTGATCAGCATCCGGGAGAATCATATGTTTTGGGAAGGTCTCTTTTTCAGGCAGGAAGGGACCTCTAAACCCTGGGGCAGTTGTGTATAACTAAATCATCTGGTTAAAGGCTTACATAATCCCTACAACCACGATTTATAGTCACTTTCAGAGCAGGAAATATTTGGCCATCTGACCCAAAGTCTACAATAAGACCCCGCAGTAGGTTAAAATGGGAATAGCAAAGTCAATGTTTTCAATTTCATTCTCCTTTTTGTTTAACTTCTTTAAATATGTTGTACCAACTGTTGTAAAATCTTACACAATTATTAATCAAGGGCTGGACTCGTAAGCAATTACCTAAAATCTATTCAAGTCAAATCAATTACTCATATTTGTAGTTGAGCAAATAAACATCCTGAGAGGAAATAAAGACCTTTTACTCTACTTCTACTGTCTTTAATTTACTGATATAAAATAACCATTACATGAGCTTAACATGACAACAACAACAACATAATTACAATATTGTTCACAATAAGAAGGTTGTGGGTATCAGCTGTGTGAATAACTGGTGACCTCAGCCGGGATTGGACCCAGCACCCTTTCAAAGGGTAAACGGGGAGCAAATTAATGTATTATATAATACTGGTCGTTCGTTAGAGGGGATGTTTTTGTGGTTCATTCCCATTTCTGTATTGCTTTATGCATTACACTTATGATGTGAATTAGTCACATAAATATGACCAGCATCCTTATTTTGCATTTCCGTAATGTAACAAAGTACATTTACTCAAGTGCCGCACAATGGTGGTACTTGTACTTGAGTGTTTCCATTGTGTGCTTCTTTACACAACAATTTAACCTACATTTTACTGAACTGGCACATTCTGCACGATGAGTACTTTGATTTTTTTTTGCACAAGTATATATTAAAGCTAACACTTGTACTTTTACATCAGTAAAACGTTGAATGCATGACTTTGAGTACATTTTCCACTCCGTGGTATTGTTGTTTGTGAGGAGAGAAGTGTGACTCTTACGAGGCGCCCTGAACGCAGCAACCCGTGTCACGTGACAGGGGAGCGGGTTACTTTGCGGCAGGTGACGTGACATGGCAAACTAACTCCGCCGCTGGTAACGACGAGTAACTAGTTTGTTGACTTTCGCATTTCCTCGGTCTTCCCTCAGCATCAGAGCCGCGACACCGAAGATGGACAACAGCGGGAAGGAAAAGGAAGCGATGGCTCTTGTGGCCGAGGCCGATAAGAAAATGAGATCGTCGCAGTCGTTTTTCGGAGCGATGTTTGGGTGAGTGTGTCAGCGAGCTGCTGTGGGCTACTGCTGTCAGCTAAAGGCCAACGTAGCGGGCCCCTTCAGGGGCCACCAGATGTGAAGGCAGGACAGAAACAGGCAGTTAGACCGCTGTGCGGCTTCACAACGTCTCTCCACGTGAGGGTGTTGTGGTCAGGATTATGTAACTGAGTGTTGTCTGCTACCGTTCAGCTACATGTCGCCTTATCTCCGCTCAGATCACCGCTGAGCAGAGCGGTCTGAAACAGATGAGCAGCAGTGCACGAGGCTCAGTAACACGATGCCACGTGCTGCAACGCCTTTATTACACCAGGCACTATATACTAG
This sequence comes from Ophiodon elongatus, assembly GCA_016806645.1. Classification (NCBI taxonomy): domain Eukaryota; kingdom Metazoa; phylum Chordata; class Actinopteri; order Perciformes; family Hexagrammidae; genus Ophiodon; species Ophiodon elongatus. The sequence goes on from JACSYO010001502.1 coordinate 2,265,954, forward strand.
TAAGTGTTTAGTTTGACCTAAATGATCAATGTCGCGTAAAGACACTTTAAGTATGACTGTAGTGTCGCTGCTCTGGCGCCATCTGCTGGGGGACCCGCGGGCGGTCACGCGGTCCCCCCCACGCGCACCCCGGATTTGTTTACAATAGCAGAGTGGGACGGATTCGTGAGTGGCAACGGATTAAGTAAAATAATGAGTTAAGCATTCAGCCACCGGCATTTGTGAGACTGGATGGACTAGTTTGAGTTATTGAAGCAGGTTTCTGTTCCACTTAGAAACTCACATTCCTGCCCAGAGTTAGATAAGATAAGAGAAGAGAAGAGAAGAGAAGAGAAGCCTTTATTGATCCACAGAGGGGGAATTCAGGTAAAAAAAAGTTTGCAAGTCTAGTAAATAGTTATATGAACAAAGTACATCAGATTAAATTTATTTATATATATTTATTTATTTATTTATTTATATCAATCAATCAATCAATCAATCAATAAATAAATGTAATTAAGTAGTGGATGTTCTCTGTGTTGATATAGAAATATAATTTAGTAAAATAGAATAACTTAAGTAAGATAAGACAGTATGATAGAGTATGGGATATCAAATAAAGTATGAGGTGCAATGTAATAATAATAATAATAAAAGCACAACATAATGTACTGATAGCACTAATGATACATATTTAATGATGTTCACGGTTTCACTGTTATGCATTGCTCAGCATTATTTATTTAGACAACAGAAGTAAAAAATAAATAAAAACACAATTGGGAGTTAAATTAGATCAGTTTATATGATGTATACAGTTGATATGATTTATACATTACTTTCTGAACTTCCTTGGACTGTTTTGTATGAGGGATCAGTGAATGCCTCTCTGTCATGCCCCAAATATCTTGACATTATCGATATCTAGTTATTAACCATTATGGCACTTGATATTTGCCGATGTCTCCCAGCAATAGCCAGCATGGGACTTGTCTAACTCAACACGTGTGCTTTCACACAGGGGTTCCTCCAAGACGGAAGAGGCCTGTGACATGTATGTGAGGGCAGCCAACATGTACAAAATGGCCAAAAATTGGTGTGGTAAGAATGATATGAATGGGTGCAACGATCGCCCCCTTTTTGACCCGTTCAGCTCTCTGCAGACTTTCAGCCCTTCTTAACATGCAACGTTTTCTTCTCAGCCGCAGGAAACGCGTTCTCCCAGGCGGCTCGCCTGCACCTCCAGATGCAGAGCAAACACGACGCGGCGACTAACTTCATAGACGCCGGAAACGCCTTCAAAAAAGCCGACCCACAAGGTGATCGTTACTTCGTTGCCGCCCTCGGGAGTACACGGCACGCTTCCTTTACGAGCTGCTCTCCCAGGTCCAACAGACACATGTGCTTCAAGTCGGTGTCAGCTGATGTCATTAGGGTCGTCCATAGTTTAACCGCATTACTTACGGCTCCTCCCACTGTGCAGTTAGAACATGGGGATGTGGACAATGGAGCGCTTTGCACCAGAAAACAATAAAGTAAATCAATAAATAATGACATCAAGCCCAGCGGTCACCATTTCTGAGGCACGGGAACATTGTAAAATGGACTTGAACCGTCTCACATCTGGTTGCTTCTAGTTTTTGTTGCCCGGGGAAGTTCAATCTTACTTTGTCCTTTTGTTGATGTGTCTGACTATAATAATGACATTATATTTCTCAACAGAGGCCATAAACTGCCTAAATCGAGCTATTGAGATCTACACTGATATGGTGAGTGGACTGATGGGGAACTCTTTCTGTACAATATTTATATGTCAACAAATTGACTTCCGTAACATGAAACTCCGCCTGTTGATCCCCTCTCATGTTTTCTTTCTTTCTTTTTGTTCTAGGGGCGCTTCACCATCGCAGCCAAACATCACATCACCATTGCTGAAATATACGAGACTGAGATGGTGGACATCGACAAGGTCAGATATCTGTGTTTCATGTGTATTACTGTATATTCATTCCATTTAAAGGCAGATTCTTGCTTCTAATTTAACAGCTGATCATGTTTCAAACTGTCCTAATCTCTTGGGGAAAGCTCTGTTTACCTTATTTCACATTTCTGTCCAATTTCCGTTCCAGGCCATTGCTCATTATGAACAGGCAGCAGATTATTACAAAGGGGAGGAGTCCACCAGGTGACTATTTTCTCTTTTTGTTTCATAGAATTTTTTTTTTTTTCTTCTTTTTTGACCCTTGATGTCTGCGAGTAAGTGTGGGCTGAAAAGCTTCCCTGCTTTTTGATTTTCAGTTCAGCAAACAAGTGCCTTCTGAAAGTAGCGACCTACGCGGCTCAGCTGGAGCAGTACCCAAAAGCCATTGAGATCTATGAACAGGTGAGATGATGCTCACCAGCAGCCTTCACACCAACAAGTTGTTCAGTCGCTTGTCGGAACGAAAAAAAACCAACATGAATTATGCTTTTTGTGGTTTCAGGTCGGAACCCACGCGATGGACAGTACGCTCCTGAAATACAGCGCCAAGGATCACTTCTTCAAGGCAGCGCTCTGTCACTTCTGTGTGGACATGCTGAACGCAAAAGTAAGGCGAGCAACACTTGAGCTTGTGTCCGTGTAATGAAAGTGTCACACGAGCCGCCGTCCTAATATCCGTCCTCTTGTCGCCCAGCTCGCGGTGCAGAAGTATGAAGAGATGTTTCCGGCCTTCTCAGACGCGCGGGAATGCAAGCTGTTGAAGGTATGCTCTGGTGTCACTTGAGAGTTTGAATCCACAAACAAGCGAACCCAACGTTGAATAACCCTCTAGATGTAGGGCGACGAGGCGGAGGGAGAGCAGTAGAACTCAGACCACTGAGATGGATCTTACAACTTAGAGGCCGCTTCCCTCCGGCTCGGGTCTCCGTCGTTTCCGATCAGAACTGTCGATGACTTGCTCACTTTTAAGTGCTAGCAACGGAAAAACAAAAGTTGGATTGTAATAAGCCTCATGCTTAAATGTTCCTCCAAAACCATTTCACCCCCCCCAGCATAATATTTCAAAAGCACCAGTACAGTTTAAGCCCCCAACAATTCGGACTGGAGTAAGAAAGCCATGCTTATAGCCTGTTGTCTTGGCATCTCAGTTGTTGTTTTTTACCCCCAGGGTGTATTTCTGTCTATTTCTGATGTCCACCATTATTGTTTTTATCCAACCAGAAACTTCTAGATGCCTATGAAGAGCAGAACGTGGAGGCCTATACTGACGCGGTGAGTGGACAGTTTCCTTTCAGCAGAATCAACGAGTTTCTGCAGCAATACGCTTGAAAATCCTGGAGTGACACCAGTGTCCTCCAGTGTTTCTGGGTCCATAGACAGATATATACATACACACAGAGTCCGTGCCACAATATTTCTAATTTTGCCTCTTTACACGACTCCAATGGATTTGAAATGAAGCAGTCAATATGTGGTTGAAGTGCAGACTTTCAGCTTTTCAATTCAATGGCTGTAACAAAGATATCGCACTAACTGTTTAGGAATTGCATTCCATTTTTACACATCCTTGAATCCGAGCACACGGTAAAGCGCTGAACCCCTCAGAATGCATCCTGCTACTTCAATCGGCTGTGACATCATCAATGAACACCAGTGACCCAGCAGCCTTACAAGCCTACACCATGAAACAACAACCAGATGATGTGGTTTGCTTCGGTTCAGGACCCGTTCCTTTCCTTCTCTACACTTTTCTCTTCCCACCAGTCTGGTACAAGTTCATCTTGGTTTCATCTTCCAAAGAACCTTCATCTAAAACTGATCGGGCTTATTCAGATGTGTTCTGTAAAGTCTAATCTGGCCTTCCTGTTCTTCAGTGTTCCCAGTGGTTTGCACCCTGTTGTAAACCTTCTGTATTGACATCCATGAAGGCGTCTCTTGATTGTAGACTTTAACAAAGGGAACGCCTACCTCCTCCAGAGTGTTCTTGACTTCGGTAGATGTTATGAAGGGGTTTTTGAAGGAAAGAATTCTGCTACATCTACTTTACATGTTTTTCGTGGTCAATCCTAATGTTTCTGCTATCT
>JACSYO010001502.1:2280000-2345702 GCA_016806645.1 Ophiodon elongatus
GTCATCTCCTGGTACACGTCGGTAAACATCAGCTCGAGATTGGGCTTGAGGCGTTTCTCGGCCTTCTCGAATGCCTCCATCACCGTCTTGCGAGACTGCTTCCTCCAGCTCCTCTCGTCGTCCTCGCTCCACCAGCTGCGGGCCGTCATGTAATGTCTCAGCCGGGAGATGGGATGGTCCTGCTTGTCCCAGTAGTTCACCTCGTCCACCGAACGGTAGGCCGAGCTGTCGTCACTGGTGCTGTGGTGGCCAATTCTGAGGGACGAGCGGGATTCTTAATTCATTTTAGGGGGGGAGGGAACAACCCCTCATCGAATGTTCCTTGTCAAAACGCATTTTGTTTGCAACCCTTTCAAATTATGTCACCCAATCCACTCCCTTAAATTTGAATGCTTCCCAAATATGTACTTTCAGTATCTAAGATACAATTTAGAGATGAAAATCTAACAAATCATTTGTATAACTCACAAAACGTGTATGATTTAGGGATGGTTGCCTAAACCCGGTATTACACAGGCCCCCGGGGCGTAAAGGCTAGAACTCGTTATCTCGCTGGAGCCTCTCCCCTGCTGTGCATAAGCTCTCCACAAACATGAAGTGAAGATTACTCCTGTTAACAACTACGCTTCTTACTGTAAGTAGGTTCAATGAAACCTTTGCACGTATAAAGCCAATACTTTAATAGACCTGTACAACAAGCATTAACGTAATGTAGAAAAGAACAAGAGCGTGTAAGCTATTTTGTCAAGTTGCCTCTTAATGAAGGCTCTGCACGACTTCACGTTCCCTCTAGTGAGCCGGGTCGTGCCAGGGGATTTATTGTGAAGGGTAACGTGGCAGGAGTGAAGCGCTGTTGTCAACAAGGTTGCAGTAACAGAGTTGTTGCTGTCTTGGAGGCGCCGCGCTGTTATTTTATTACCTTCATAAAGTACAGGTGCGCCGTAACCCTCGGCTACACGAGCTCACACAAAAGCTGTTTGTTTGTAGTCCCAACTGCTTAGATTAGTGTGCCACATTTGGTAAATTCTTGTAAATTTAGCAGCTGGCTGAGACAAAGCGGCCCCTCCTTTCTCTACCAGTGGGACCTGAAGACAGTGAGTCAGGACAGGAGGAACAACTTATGTCTGTTCTTCATTCTTTCTAAACTTCACTCAGTATTGCGATGTCGGGGATATGATCATTAATTTATCGTCATTTTAGATGTGTTTCCGGTGAGACATTAAACGAGTTTGAATGGGGACTTTTGCAGTGGTCTACTATTGTACACTGGTGTCTCAGCCTAACGTGTACTCGACTAACCTGTAGGTCATCGCTTCAATGAGGAAGGGCTGGTTCTCGGCCACGGCTCTGCGGCGCGCCTCCTTCGTAGCATTGTACACGGCAAACACATCGTTGCCATCGACACGGATGGACATCATGCCATACCCCGGCCCACGAGCGGCTGTTCAGTCGGAGAAAGAAAGAAAAGCGTGTTCATGAAAGCTGCGGAGGACTTCGAGTCGGACGCTGCAGGAAAACCACACCGAGGCTTCTTTTACCGATGCCATCGCCCCTGTACTGCTCGTTGGTGGGGGTGGAGATGGCGTAGCCGTTGTTACGGCAGAAGAATATCAGTGGGCACTCCAGGGTGGCAGAGAAGTTGAAGCCGGCGTGTGCGTCCCCTTCGCTGGCCGCCCCCTCGCCGAAGTAACAGATCACAGCGCGGTTCATGTTCTCTCTCTTGAGAGCGTATGCAGCTCCGGCCGCTGAAACATACATAAAAAAAGGCATCCGTGTTTATATTAAGAGGTGTATATATGCGTGTGCACGCGTATTGACGGACAGGGTTAACACACACACACACACGTGCACAGCTCACCCTGAGGGATCTGAGTGGCCAGAGGAGAGGAGATGGTGACGAAGTTCAGATCCTTGGAGCCATAGTGCACAGGCATCTGCCGGCCCTTGCCGAGGTCATCGGCGTTGGCGTAGCACTGAGCCATGAACATGTCCAGAGGGAAACCGCGGTACATCAGCACTCCTGCAGCGCAGCAAAGGGGGTTGGGAGGGTTGAAATTCTAAGATAACGGGTGTTTTATTCAAGACATGTTCGCTGACTGGTCTCTTTCTAGATGTATTTTATACGTTTGTATTTTTGCCGCTGTATGAAAGGGGATCTACAAATAAAGACTTGACTTGTTGATATTTCTAAACGACTGAACAACAGAATGCAGACTGGTGCATTTCGCCATGGTTCTGTGGCTGTCTGAATGAAGCAAGCTTGCCTCAGATGTCACCAGTCGCATGAGTATTGAGCACCAAAGCGATCACTTTGGATCAAATTGCCGAACAAGCCCTGGAGCCCAGCTTTACTACGCCAGAGGTAAATGTAAAAATAAAATTTAAGGTAAGTCATTTGATCCCTATCAAAACTTTAAAAAGTAACCCTACATCTGAAAAGGACCTATTTTAGGAAAAACCACATGCTGTCCCGTCCTCACCAGCTTCTCTGTATTGACCGAAGACGATGTCGCTTGGGTCAAGAGCGGCAGCGCTGCCAATGTGCGTGCCCTCCTCACCGTAGTTGGTCATGTAGAAGGAGATCCGACCCTGTGAGAGAAACAAGTTAACACGCCGTAACAACATTCTTCAGCCGTTTCCTTGTTTAACATTCAAGCAGAATAACTCACTTGTCTCTGTGACTCGTAAAGAATGCGGTCCATTGTGTTCAGCAGAGTCATCTTCTGATAAAAGTTCAGAACAGTCTCTTTGGATAGCTGAGCAGGAAACAAACGCACAAAACAACCAATGGGTGAACTGAGTGGAGGTCATGGTGCCACTTTTGATAACCAGGGTCGTTGCAAGGCCGCCCTTACCTGAGGGTCTTCAGAGGGGTTGATGATGTTGCCCTGCCTGTCCATCACCCGGTACACTGGGATCCCAGAGATAACATTGGGCTGGATGAACTCAAGCTGATCCACAAACTCAGCTGAGGCTCCAGGGAACTGTGGCTTTTCCAGTGTTGAGTCGAAGGGCTGCTGCCGGCGCACGGCCTGAAAGATTGAATACAAGAATTGTTTATCAATAGAAGAGAGTCCTCTCTCTTAAAATAGACGCCACTGAGGTTGATTCTTATTTCCCTAAACAAAATCAGCCCAAGAAAGAGCAGCTACTTTGTTGAGGACGTTTTGCATGATGTCATCTAACAAAAAAAATATTTTACTGGAATTTAGCCACATTTCCTGTTTCATAGAATTGCTACAATAGTTCTTAGTCAATGCTTGTGCGTTTTGTGATTTAACATGTTTCAGCTTTAAACGGGTGATTTGATGGGATGATGTCCCAATTCCATACAAATACTGTACAGTACCTGGCTTTATAATAAGCAAATTTGGCAATAAGAATGTATAAGATGAATGTATTGTTTTGAACTAACAGGAAATGATCCATGCTAGTGATTGTCAGTATGATTCCAGAATAATACTGCCAACTTTGAAAACCTCACAGACGTCTAATAAAAACAATCACGTTGGCATCACGTTCTGTACAGTATAGGAGTTTAATTTTAATATTTAAATATGTCTTAAAATGTACTTATTGATAAACCACAATGCCAGATTGAAGGTGCAGATATGATGAATTATCACCAGAGGTGGAATTATTAGTATGGTATAAGTATTCAGATATTTTACTAAAGTAAATTAAAATACTGTTATAAGTAAAAGTCCTGCATTGGTGTAATAGTACTCATTATGCAGAATGTTCCATTTCAGATGTAAATGTATCATAACTGGATTATAATTAGTGGTGCATTAATATGACTAATGTTGCAGCTGGTAGGTGTCTTAATCCATAATAATATCACTTTATTAGTTGATTTGCATTTTGTGTTAATAATCTAAATCTACAAAGTAACTAATAAGGAATCATAAATGTAATGGAGTCAAAACACTTCAATAATTACTTCTAAAGTGTAAAGGAGTAGATGTATAAAGTAGCATAACATGTAAACACTCATGCCAAGTACAAGTATCTCATAATTGTATATAAGTACAGCACTTGAGTAAATATAGTTACTTCCTAATTATCACATTGTGACACTTCATTTATGACTAAATACATTTATATGAATAAAAACGCAAGCATAGATGGTAAAATGCAACATGTTTTCCATCATATACTATAATAAAGATTATTTTAGTGACGCACATCTGACAGAGACAGCACGCCACAAGTAACAACCAGGAAATTTATTTTTGTTTCATGAGAGTTGACAATAACCGTTTAAATGTCACGTGTGTTTTAGTGAAAGGTATTTCCACTTCAAGTTGAACTTGGAAGGCGGAAGTGTTGTTCCTCACACCCCTTTGATCGACCAATAGGAATGCAGCTAAGCTGAAGCTTCAGACAGACAGCTAGCCAGCTAGCTAGCAAAGTGTCAGTCACAACAACAAACAATCAGCACCAGTACAGGTCAAGCTGCTGATTAAGTGTTAACACATACATATATAGATATCCACAGACACTTTGACACCTTCAGGTCGACCTTCGTAAGGTGTGTTGGAGAATCGGTCGATAATCAACGCAGCGTTGAGTTAGTTTCGACAAGGTTGTCCGCTAACGCTAAGCTAGCTGGCTCGCAACCAGATCGTTCTGAAGCTAACAGCCGACCCTCGCGACAATGACGCAACGTGGCCCTTGTTCAGACTTACGCCGACTCTGAAGGCTCTGTGTTGGAGCAGCCGCGCCGCCTTCAGTCCGCTCGTCTGACGGGCAGCGTTGAAGCAAAGTCCATACATTTTGTTCACACTCCTCACAGCTGCCGCCATCGGGACAGTCCACCGCCGGGAGCTCGTGCACAAGATGGTCCGCAACGTTAAACTCTACAGTGGATTATTAAGTGTGTTAGTCACACGACAGAACTAGTAACAGTTTGGTCGCGTGACAGTCTGCAGCGCTGACATTCGCATCCACAACCAGTCTTGCAGGGCGAATAGCTACAAACGGACGAGTCGAGTCAACCACAATAATCATGACATCCGGTCACACCGTCACATTAAGAGTCTAGGGACTCGAGAGCAGTGGAAGAAATTACATCTGCCACATTTAAAACTCTACTTGAATAGAAGTACAAAAGTACTAGCATCAAAAACAGAATTATTGTACCAAAATAAAAAAGTATTAATTATGCAGGGCAACCTTTTCAGAATTGTCCATGTATATCTGCAGTATTAAAGTTTGTTTATATATATATATATATATATATATATATATATATACTTTAATACTGCAGCTGGTAAAGGCGGGGATCATTGTAATTACTTTATGTACTACTAGGTGACGTAAGCTTGTGAATTTGTTACATACCACATGATAGGCTTGATAAATATTGAAAGGGGTTAAATACGGGACATGTTCGTTTAATTAACCTTTAGTCTTAACTCTTAGTTTGAAGGCAAGGCAGATCTCTTCCGATATCCATGCCTCAAACGTGTTTTTTGGGTGTAATAATACACTTGATAACCTTTTCCGCATTGCCTTTTATCCAGTTTATCCAGTTGAATATACCACAAGGCGCTATTGTTATACGACACATTTAGTAAGTTTCGATTTGGTTTGAAACATTCTTCAAGTAAACATATTGTAATTCGCTGGAGTTTCATACCAGAGTGAAGACGATCACAGATTAAACGCTCTATATATTTGATTTGTTTTCTGAGTGTTGGGTTTTTATGAGTTATATCATTTAAGTTTAACCTGAAACATTGAACCTAATAAATAATAACATAATAATAATAACAACATTGAGCCTAATAAATTAATTCCAGTGTTCAAGAGAAACCATAATCGCCATAATTGCAAAACATAGATGCAAATAATTCATAAATAAAACAAACGCATTTCGCCGGTAGAAATCGGCCGTGCGCGTATAAGCAGGACACAGAACACAGTATAAATACCACACACTCACACACTGTGTATAAATACTCAATGCCGTTACAGGTAACAGACTACAGAGAGAAAACATCTCCACTGTTAGTGGTAATAACTGTGTCTTTATTAGTATACATAGTAGTTTAACACCATTAAATTAACTGAAAACATCATACGATCATTTTTATTAATATTTTAAGTGGCTTAATAACTGTCCGTGAGACTGATCATGTGTTCAGACACGAACTCCGTTAAAAGTCTCTCCAGCTGTTAAAGCGACTAACAGCTGATCCAGCTGTGATCAGCGGCCGCCGGCCTCCGTCATCAGAAACAGACGTCGCTTCACGTGACGCTTTCGAGGAAAGGACGTCTCATTTCTCTTAAAACATATTTCCTCGTTTCCTCTATCCCTGCATGGTTTCCTTGCGTCTCTCCATGCATCCCTGGTGGGCGGGACTAAGACGCAAGGAAAAGACGCAAGTGAGGGAAACGGGGATGCAGTTAAGAGACTTGGGATGCACCCAATATCTTAACCTGTCGTCTCCCTGTATGTATAGACAGAAACATTCATTCTGTGTATTAACATACATTGGCAGAGACAGATTAGATGCATGCACTGTGCCAGTGTCCATTTTTTTTTTTTAAGACCAGCCACCTTTAAGATTAAGTCACCTTTAAGTTCTTTGTCAAAATCTTTACTGCTCTTTTGGTTGTTTTTACGCCTGTGTATGCTGTCCATAATAGTTTGGGAAACTCACTGGGTTCCATTAGAAATTAACTAGTACCAATACTTGGGAAGAACATTACTAAACCAGGGTTTAAAAAGAGTGCTAGAATGTCCTACTCAAATAGATGTTTACTTGACTTACATCTCATAAGATGGAAGTAAAATGTATGTGGTAAAAACAAGTGAATGAGTACTGCATAAAGAGTACAAGCGACCCTTAAGTGGTTGCATATTAAGGTCATATTGAGGTTCAAAGCAAGCAAGTGATTACTCCTCCTGTAGATGCAGCAGCTGTAATCCATTCGGTTATTCCTGCCTTTCCAAAAAGTATAATGCTTCACTAAAATTAGGATAAAGAGTGATTTGTAAAATAAAATATTTATATTTTGCTTGCATTAATAAATCTATAAACATTTAATTTACATTACATGAACGAATGTTTTTACTCCTGGTTGATATGAGCTAAACTAGACATGATTTGACACTAGCAGCACAGTGAATGATCAACACACATACTTCATAAATAACAGGATTTAACATCGCTAAATTGTAGTGCTTCTAACATATCTGCCTCTTCTGGTAGAACATGTGACCTCTCTTTGCTGATTGTGTATCCTGCCGTGGAAAACACTCTCTCAGGGGATTACGCGATGCTTGGATACACAGGTATGAGGTGGAGACTTGAAACAGGAGTGCCAGCGAGTCCTGTCTCTTTCACCACCATGCAAGAGCGTCCTCTGGTGGGCAGCTTTTCTGCACAGCTGTATTTCTTGCTGGACTCTTTCAGGTATTGGTGTCTTGTCTGCTGCTGTGATGCTCTTCAGAGCCCTGTCCTCCTCCATCAGCGGTGTAGTATAAGAAACAGTTCCATCAGCAATAATAGTGGAAGAAGTAGCAGCAGCAATAGTAGTAGTAGTATTAGTAGAAGTAGTAGAAGCAGCAGCAGTAGTAGTGGTTGTAGTAGTAGTAGTAGTAGTAGTAGTAGTAGTAGAAGCAGCAGCAGTAGTAGTGGTTGTAGTAGTAGTAGTAGTAGTAGAAGCAGCAGCAGTAGTAGTGGTTGTAGTAGTAGTTGTGAGTTATGGTTGAATACCTTTTCAAATTATTATGATTTATGGTTAACCTATATTTTACTGAGTTCATTCATGATTATTTCATGAGGTTTTAATTATTTCTTTAATATCTAATATTTTGGACTTTAAATTACTAAATTGTTCATCGACCTCTGTAATAAATGATGCAACGATTAACAAGAATGACCTGATTCATAGTGCAGGACTGCAAGACATTGCGAGGCAAGTTTATTTGAATATGACATACTATATACACAAAGACAATTCAAAGTACCTTTCAAAAAGTATTAACCACATTAACCAGAAAGTGCATCAGTATAAATTTATATAAATTACTATTCATTTGACAAAAGAGAAAAAGAGAGACTTACAAGACAGTAAATCTTTAGGTTCTTTAATGCTGGAGTGCTTAAGGTTTAGTCGATCCAACATATTCACACGGAGGACATATTGCTCTGACATCACGCTCAGGGTGGGAAGACATCTCCCTGAAACTAGCCAAACTGCTAACTATGGAAAAATGGTGGAAACATTTGCAGCTAAATGTTGAGACAATCGACACGTGGGCAGATTCGTTTGTAAAGATCCCCAAAAGAATCCAAACAAAGGAAAGAAGACCACGAGCATGACTAGCCTGATATAAGTGGTGGGAGTGTTTACTTCACTGCAGCACAGAAGCACACAGATACAAAGACTAACAGGAAAGCCACATCAGGTGATTGTTCAATCTTCATCCCTCTCAGCACGGTGCACTGTTAGCCGTCTCAACCTTTCTCTTCCACTTCTCTCTCATGCAGTTCGTTTATTAGTCGTTTATTAATTTTCTTCATCTCTTGTTCATATTTTTCCTGTAGTTTCCTCTCCAGTTCCTCTTTTTCTTTGCGTATTTGCTCTTTTTTCTCTTTCAGGATGCGTTGTTTCTCCTGTTCGATTGCCCTCTCTGCCTCTGTTCTTCCGGACTACATTTCTGATCTTCTGGAGCAGCTCAGTGACCTGAGAGCGATCCTTCAGCTTATTATTGAAGACATGGTACTGGCCATTATATCTGTCCACAAGTTCCTGCAGGTCTGGGCAATAATTCAAGAAGTCCTCAATAGTGTCTTCAAGCTGGTCCCCATGAGTAAAGAGGACCATGCTGTATCTGTCTGCAGCCTGGCCAAAGAGTTCTTGAATTCTCTGCACTGCCTGCTTTTCCTCTTCAGTGTATCTGCCCAGCCTGATGACCACCAGGAACACATGGGGGCCAGGAGCAACGTAATAGATGCACTGGGTCACATCTCCAGTTATTTTATCCATGCCATATATATTTACATTTACTTTTTTTCAGGTAGTAAATAGTGACTGTAAGTCATGCTGACTGATGACAATATGAATTATACAATATTCTCTACAAAATTTTGAAAGGGTATCAAACACATAATCTGTGAGTTTGACAAACATTACACAGCATAAATATGGCAATATTCATGGTTGGATGGGATACTTTAAAAGTGTATTTCAATACTATTAAAAATGACCTGCAAGTTCTTCCTTACAGCTGTGAAAAGGACCCGAGCTCTTGAACCATTTGGATCACTAGTGGATTTTAACTTGGAGCAGCAGCAGTGGTAACCATTTAATTATGGTAATTAATTTTTATTTAGGTAAATATTGGTGATTATATGGAGTAATTGCATATGGAATTAAAACTGAGTTACTAAAACAAAGCTAGTATCCTCATATCGAGAATGCAACATTTTCTTAAAGCAGCTAGCCATATGTTAGTACAGTATTTACAGTGTCATTTCTTTTTAGGTATTTTCCAAATGCGGAGTTGTTACCCCCTTTTGTTCCTAGTATTACATTCGTATACCAAATGTACAACATATTAACACTTGAATCTAAAGAGGTGTTACCCTAAAATACAGTACAGAGACACATTAACTACCGTTTTTAATTAGCTTTGTTATTTATTGTTTTTCTTTGGCAATGTTACCCAAAAATAACAGTCTGTATTTGAAAATACTAGATTGATAATTGATTTGTGGCTTATGTAAAAAATATACCAACAGTCTTATCTGAGAAAAATATACATGTGACATTTGTAAAAGCTTGAAAGCATTGTAGTAAATATGTTTAATTAATATTTTAAGTCGTAGTTCATCAAACTGCATAACAGCTCTAGAGTACCCTGAACAATGTCAAGCAAATGTTTCTACTCCTGGACACATTTACCCATGCTGCTCTATTTTCATTTGTTAGGCTGAGCAGAAGGGTAAAGTAGAACTGCCTCCTTTTCCAGTTTATACTGAAGGGGAGGCGGAGCTTTGTGCTGCTTTCAAGAAGTGCTGCCATTTCTTGGAAATGGTCAGGATAGGGGAGTGCAACGTGTAAGGTGTACAGGTAACACAGAGACTTTCTGTAAAATACAGCAGGGCCCGATACAGAGGTCAGATAATCAGGAGACAAACTATGATACTGAATAAGCCTTTTTTTAAAGGCTGAATTCAAACAGAACATACAAGTCAACCAACAGAACTTTCAAAGGAAAGGAAAGTTTTAGGAAACGCTGTAACAAATAAGCAAGCAAGCAAGGATTATCTTTATCTTATGTGGTCATCGAGTAAAAGTTTTCTCCACACAAGTTTCATATTTATCTGGGATATACTAGTCATTATCATGACTGTATGCAGAGTTAAATGATTGTCTTTTATATCAGTATTTTCAACCTGAGGTCATGTACGTGTTTTTGAAAGGGCTCAAGGTTTAAAACATTTGAAAGTACTTTTAAAAATGTATACTACACTAAAGCTCTAGTAATAAATGCGTTATGTGACAAAGCTTGTGAGATGTGTTTAAGCTAATAGTAATACTATCTTGATTAATAGATCTAGAATAACTAATGTCTCTTGATTTCTTTATTAAGCAAAGACTACGTATACTCATCCAAAATGATTCAAGACTGTATATTGTATTTTGTATATTCTCACTTGTACTTTTACACTTAAAAAATCCTTCCACAACGAAAACCTCCATAAAAAGCTTTAGTTTTACTTTCTATTTGTGGGTGTGGTTTAGTACAGAGAGTCGTTGTACCACAGCTGCAGGAGACACATCTGAACTGCCTGAACTTCAGCTGCGGTATCTTCTCCACTCTTTCACGCAAACATGGCCAGACACTTAGGTAAGTCAGAACCTGTATCCATGTTTTAAAGTACAGTTATTGTATGGTGACATAGCAGTACTCACTGCTGAATCTAATTTCACGAGATGTTCCTCTGTACCTTCTATAAACTAATACTTCCTTAGACTTACTGGGTAGAACTGCAAATACATTATCTAGTTTTTCTGACTTTAGTACCAAGATTGTAAACTGATTACAAATTCTGGAATACTTATTTCCCCTTAAAATCATGATTTGTTGATCACTAGAAAATGTAAAAAACAAAAAGATGCATAGTTGAGTCAGATGAATCCAGTTTTTGTTCTTAAGAATCTGAGTCAAAAGTTAATTTGTTCTGTTTTTGTTATTGTTAGGAAACATTGTCAGTTTTATTATTGACATTTTTATTTTATCAAGAAACATGTTTATTTTTAAAATCTTAGACACACTTAAAGAAATGTGTCTTTCTGGATCGGTGGACAGGTTTCCACCTTGCAGTTCCACTTTCAGCTGACAGAGAGAGTAGTTTTAAAGCCCTGCTGCCATTTTCTGTAAGTGGTGAAATGAACAGTAAATGGAAGCCACATTAGATCATGGAGAGAAAGCCTGATGAGAACATTTATTTGTCTCAAATGAAAGTCTGAGAGAAATGTTGTAAATTGGAACCTCAACAAACTCCTTTTTGTGGCTCTGTCAAAGCAGCAGAATGGATGCTTCTTTTCTTTTCTATCTGTAAAGTTTCAGCGAGTACAACGTGTGTACAACCTGATGTAGATTCTTATTCAGTGTCACTCATTCTTCTACACAGGAAGCAGAAGAAACAATAATGAGGAGCTGAGGATAGTGTTGATGGGGAAGACTGGGATTGGGAAGAGTGCCACTGGAAACACCATTCTGGGACGACAGTACTTTGAATCAAAGTTCAGTGGAACGTCTATGACTGTAGACTGTTCCAAGGCCACAACTATGGTGGACGGGCAAAAGGTTGCTGTTATCGACACCCCGGGCCTGTTTGACACCAGGTATGACCTAGATAAAACAACTGGAGATGTGACCCGGTGCATCTATTATGCTGCTCCTGGCCCCCATGTGTTCCTGGTGGTCATCAGGCTGGGCAGATACACTGAAGAGGAAAAGCAGACAGTGCAGAAAATTCAAGAACTCTTTGGCCAGGCTGCAGACAGATACAGCATGGTCCTCTTTACTCATGGGGACCAGCTTGAAGACACTATTGAGGACTTCTTGAATTATTGCCCAGACCTGCAGGAACTTGTGGACAGATGTAATGGCCAGTACCATGTCTTCAATAATAAGCTGAAGGATCGCTCTCAGGTCACTGAGCTGCTCCAGAAGATCAGAAATGTAGTCCGGAA
Organism: Ophiodon elongatus; assembly: GCA_016806645.1. NCBI lineage: Eukaryota > Metazoa > Chordata > Actinopteri > Perciformes > Hexagrammidae > Ophiodon > Ophiodon elongatus. The sequence continues at coordinate 2,292,226 of JACSYO010001502.1, forward strand.
GAACAGAGGACGCTACTACAACAAAGAGATGTTAGTAGAGGCAGAGAGGGTAGCCAAAGAGGAGCTACAATGCATCCTGAAAGAGAAAGAAGAGAAAATGCGTAAAGAGAAAGAGGAACTGGCGAGGAAACTACAGGTACATCACAAAAAAGAGATGAAGAAAATTAATAAACGACTCCAGGCTGAGAGAGAGAGGGAGAGGGAAGAGAGACAGGAGGAAATGGATAACGAGAGGGAGTGGAGGAAGTGGATGAGAATAATGGAGATTGAGGAAATAGAAGAAGAAAGGAGGAGAGAGCGAGAGGACAGACAGAGGCAGATTGAAAATCTGAGGAGATTTTACCAGGAACAGCACGAGAGAGAAATGGAAGAGCAAAGAGAAAGGTTGAGACGGCTAACAGTGCACCGTGCTGAGAGGGATGAAGATTGTACAATCGCCTGATTTGGCTTTCCTGTTAGTCTTTGTATCTGTGTGCTTCTGTGCTGCAGTGAAGTAAACACTCCCACCACTTATATCAGGCTAGTCATGCTCGTGGTCTTCTTTCCTTTGTTTGGATTCTTTTGGGGATCTTTACAAACGAATCTGCCCACGTGTCGATTGTCTCAACATTTAGCTGCAAATGTTTCCACCATTTGTCCATAGTTAGCAGTTTGGCTAGTTTTCAAGGAGATGTCTTCCCACCCTTCCCTCTCTTTTGTCAAATGAACAGTAATTTCTATGAATTTATACTGATGCACTCTCTGGTTAATGTGGTCAATACTTTTTGAAAGGTACTTTGAATTGTTTTTATCTATATAGTTTCTCTTATTCAAATAATTTTGCCTCGCAATGTCTTGGGGTCCTGCACTATGAATCATGTCATTCTTGTTAATCGTTGCAGAATTTATTTCATAGGTCGATGAACAATTCAAAGTCCAAAATATCACGTAGAATTTAAGAGAACTGCTGCCTTTAACTCCAGGCTGAGAGAGAGAGGGAGATACAAGAGAGAGAGGAGGAAATGAAGAGGGAGAGGGAAGAGAGAAAGAGAGATTGAGAGGAGAAAGAAAAGGAGATAGCAAACATGATGAATAAAATGAAGGAACAGCATCAAAGAGAACTGAGAGAAGGAAGAGAAAAGGTGCAGTCAAGGTGTGAAGATGAGGCCAGAGAGGAAGGGGAGGAGTTTAATCCTTTATATCCTCTGGTAATAGCTGGTGAAGTAGTAGTTGAGGGTGGCATAGCGATAGTTAAAGGAATCAAACAATTCGGAAGAACAATTGGGAGCTTGTTTAAATTCTGATTGTCTCAGGCATCTAAAATACAGAGGAGCCCTCCAGAAGTTCCCACTCATAGGAATATATGAAATTAAAATGATTTCATCCACAGAAATATAATCTATTCCCTGTTTTTAATTACCAGAGTTAATAATAATGAAAGCAATTGTGTTGAAGTAGAGATATAGACTATTGGGTAGTCAGGCATCATATTATACTCTCACATTGATATATTTTTTAATGATTGTTTTTGAAAGAGGCCTACAGAGGTATTCAGTGTGTAAGTTAACATTTAAAAGTATTACATGTTGATTATTATATTATATCATTAACATTTTAATCAACAGCACAGTTTGTCATCAAATCATTATTTTCACAAGTTATGTCATGCTGTATGTGTTCATATGCTAAACTGAACTAGTAATAAATATGTTATATTAATACCAGAACCTTTTCCAGAGTCATAATTAACTGTTCAAACAAGAGTTCAAAGGTCACAAGTCTTCATCTGAAGTTTGACTCACTACTTTATATGAAACAGTAGTTCTTTACACACACATATATGTTTGTGTGGTTTAAAGTTGCTCTGTAAATCACCTTCCCTGTGTTCTGCTTCTATATAAGAACTAAAAAACAAAAAATATTCTATATGATTTTACTCCTATTATTGCATTCATAAGACAATATAATGTCCTGGTATGAATCTGTCTTTTAATAAACCCCATCAACTATAGCCTGACCTGTTGGAAGTGCACAAACCATCTCTGCAGCTCAGTGGGAGCTCTGATCAAACTTTTCTGCAGAAGAATAATTTGTATAATTAAGCTGCTCACACGGGATGTGTTACGGCTCAAAGGCTCTGTGGCCTGCTCTCATCGTCATCTGTACTTTTGGTTTCTAATCTATTTCCTCAAAGTGCCGTGAGCTAATCTAGCTGGAAACACACTGATAAACTGCTATAAACAACATAAATCATATATGATATAAATGATCTTGTTCTGATAAATGATAAAAATGTACATCCCACACATACTTCTGACTTCCCTCTGCTCTCTCCCTGCTGGTCTCCCGGAGTTATAAGCCCCTGCTTCACCTCCTACATGATCAAGTTTCAAAGTCCATCCACTATATTTAATCTAAATAACCTTGTGGTATTTAAACAACGTGCTTATTCCACATATTTGCAGCAAGTCTAAACAGAGAGACAGTGGGACAGGCACACACACACACACACACACACACACACACACACACACACACACACACACACACACACACACACACACACACACACACATAAGCAGACAATCAGACAGAGAGACAGAGATTAGCTCTGTAGAAAACAGCAAAGGATCAGAATGTCTTGTTGGCCTTCTGCTTCTGCTCGCACAACAATTGACATAGCACATCTAGTATGAAGCTGATGTAACTCTAACAATGGGCTAAGAGGTGGAGAGTGGGGGGCTGAATGAAACCTGGTTGCTGAAACACACCCACCAAGCTCAAAGCACATAGAGTACATGCCATGCTTTGGAGATTCAAAGCATAACAGTGTGGAGAAAATGTGTGCTCCCACCCAGACACTTTACTGTACACCATGTACCGTCTACCATCATTCTGAGTGATCATTAGCTCTGCAGCAACTGTCACAGGAGCTGATACCACTTTCTAGACCTCTTTCTAAAATATGACTTGTGAACTTTTCTACCTTCATTCACAGCTGCCAGCAGCTCTGCAGCCACGTTTACTGTCACAAAAGCAGATACCACTAAAACCTATTTCTTCCTGTGCTGCAACTCCCACATTTATAAGCCAACAAAATAACTACAATGTAGAAGTCCTGCCCTCATAAATCTCTAGACTTCTACCCCTTTGAAAGGGTTCAGACTAGAGTTAAGGTGAGCCCCACTCAGGTCAAGAACCAGTTCATGATACGTAATCATCACATGACAACAACAAAGGTTGCTCACACTCAGCAGCTCTGAGTCGGGACACAACACTGTTAACAGTATGTTCTGTTTGTTTCCAGTTTCAATCCATAGGGGGAACTCTTGAGCACTATTTCCTGCAGTCTGCTGCCATTTCTTGTAAATGTTGGAGGGAGGGGTGAGCAGCAGGTGAAGTGTGGAGTTCTGCAGGGGGAGAGGATATAGCAGCTGATAAACAGCAGACTCTTTTGATGCCATATGGAGGATTATGCCTGACTTATTTTCATAAAAGTAACTGAATTATTTCATCAATTCATTCATTCAGAAATGTATCACTTATGCTTTATTTTACAGGTTTGTGATTTTTAATAGTTTTATTCATTTTAGTTTTATTTAATAACATACACACTTGTGGAGCAAGTCTTTCATCACGTTATCAAATTACATGCCTGTAATACTGAAAATAGCTGAAAATACTGAAAATACTGAAAATACTGAAAATAGCTGAAGCAATCAGGAATAATAATAATTAAAAAAACGATCACATTAATAAATGAACAATCAGTGGGAGCAATAATACAATATACTCATACCCAATAGTAGAATTATTTGGAAGTATTAAAATATACATTTAGGTATTACCCTTATGTCATAAGTAAGGGCCCCAAATGGCAAAACAGATTGCGTCACTCGCTCGCGACACGCTAACCACGCCCACGTGTAGCAGCGGTCCAGCGGCATGATGGAAGTGTGCGGCTCCCCGAGCGTTACTCTGAGAGAGTTTGGTTGTGAGCAGAGTTTACTGTCTCGACCTGACGGCTCAGCCTCCTTCATTCAAGGTAACGACTCAGAGAAACACGTCTCAGAGCCGACGGTCAAGGGAGGCTAACAGCAGCCGGACTCCTGCTGCTGTTAGCCTCCTTTAGCATCCAGACGCTGTACGTGTTGGACTGTGTGCAGGCTACTTTAGTTCAACACCTCATTCTTCCCTGTGTTCTCTTCATTTAACTCTTACTCAAGTAAAAGTTCAAAATGATAAACATTTAAATATACCTCAAGTAGTAAAAGTATTACAGGATTATGAATATTGATGCATTAATGTGTTCATTACTTAAATGTGGCACCTAGTATAAGTGGAGCTAATATGAATCACATTATATATTGATGGGTAGCTTAACCTCCAATAATATATCAGAATTTCTTAGTTGATTTTATATTTAGTGTTAATAATCTGAATCTTCAAAATAACTAGTATCTCCAAAATATGGTGAGGCAGAAGTGTAAAGTGGCATAAAATGGAAATACTGAAGTAACATTTAATTTTTTATTTAATTTGTTTTATTCAATAATTGCACATTTACAATTTCACATTGTCAATAACAAACGGCAAAATACATTTAAATACAGTCAAACTAACAAGCCAGGGGGGCAACCGCAGAGAGAAAGAAAAAGATAAAATAAAATAAAAAGAGGACACACACAGACTCTGATTGTATAATTACAAACATAAATCATAGGCAACGCATGCCGTTAATGTTCTCGTGGCCTTTTTGTTAGAACAGCCCCTAAGAGTTTTTATATACAATTCTTTGTAAAAAAAACACAAAAATATATGTCTTTGGCTTGTAAATTTACACTTGTGAATATAGAATTTAGCAAAAATAATCAAGTGACATGCCTCAGAATTGTGCTTCAGTACTGCACTTAAGTAAATGTGGGGCTACTTGATGACGGTTTACCACTGCTCATCGTTCATCATACTACGGTACTCGTAAAAATAATCTAATATTGTCGGTAACCCATGATCATTGAGTTTGTGAACGTCTTTTGACATTGGTCGTAAATGTTCCACCTTCTGGTTTGCCTTTGTCTCTTTCTCTTTTATATGACTTTATTTTACTCCTGTTATTGTGTTTTAGTTTTTTTCTACTCACCAATATCTGCAGTGCACACTTAAATCACAACTTCTATGTTTTCCTCCCTTCTAGACATCCCAGTTATTTGTTATTTATTAATAATATCTCCACCAGGAGATAATGATCTGTGTCTGTCCACGACTAATCTCGCATACTGCTGCACCAAACTGCGTACATTTATGGGTGCTTATTTATGGGTGCTCATTTATGGCTGCATGCTCGAGGACTTCTTGTGGTCGCAGTGACTCACACTTTCTCAGAACACATTTTATTGCCTGTTTCGTACTGCCACTGATCGACTGCTGACTCATCACTCACTTCCCTTAGGGGCCGCAAGTAAGACACAGTGGGGGGGAAACAGTTTGCTCAGTTTAATCGTTTTGGACGGTGTGTCTGTACCCACACGGCTGAGTGCATCGCCGCCAGAGGCACTGTGATTCTGTGCCTATTTTTTTTGTGCGTCAACCTCAAGTTTACACGGGTATTGTAAAAAATAAATTAAAAAAAAGAGCAATAAGCCTAAATAAACACTTCAAGCAGCGCTTACCCTCGTGAGACACACCCGGTGCAGAGACCTGCATGGATTAAACAAGGGCATATCTGTTGTGTGAGACCTGCGGGTGAAAAAACCTGTCGCCCCCACCCCACACACACACACACACACACACACACAGTGCAATCAAACATTATAGCAGTGGTCGTTGCAGACACACCTGTCAGAGATCGGCACTCTACTACTAATTTCCCCACCTGGATCAATAATGTATTTCCAGTTGAATAATGCTGTGTTTTGTTCGCATGTGAAGGAGACACAAGTGTGTTGGCCGCAGCTTACGGACCAGCTGAGGTCAAGGTCAGTAAGGAAATCTATGACCGGGCAACACTGGAGGTGTTGATACAGCCCAAAGTGGGACTGCCAAGTAAGTGATTATCTCGTGTCTTATTATGCAGCTTTCTTTCATGTGTTTATTGGGAGTCCAATGCAGTTCCTGAATGCTGTTCTAACGCAATGTGGGCAGTTTAAATCTTCTTTTTTGAGTGATAATTTCTTTTAACTTTTTTAGTGCTTATTTTGCTTCGTTAATGTTCAGTTTGAATATTTCACACACAGGCAGGATACTTTAGTGACAATGCAGTGTTGAAATTAGGACATATGTAATATAACGGGAAAAATATGTACATAAATAAATGTTTCTACACGCTTCTTTAGTGTGACTTAAGGAATGTAAGTGGCTTTAGGAGGCTGGTAACCGTTAATTTTTACAACCACTTCTGGTGTGCAATAACGGCCGTACCACAACACATCACAAGGGGGTGTAAGTGAGCCAGTTTGTTTCCAGTCTGACTCACATATGTATCCCAACATTTCCTTATTTCCTAGGTGTAAGGGAGCGATCACAAGAGCAGTGTGTGCGAGAAACCTGCGAGGCATCTCTGCTCTTGTCACTTCATCCTCGCTCCTCCCTCACTCTCATTCTTCAGCTGATACACGACGATGGTTCGGTATCCTTCAGTAAAGCCCTGCTGGCAGGCCACTGAAACGGTATGTTTTATAAGGTGTTTCCTGCTCCGTGTTCCTTCCTTATCTGTTCCTCAGATCTTGTCCTGCTTTCTGAATGCTGCCTGCATGGCTCTCATGGACGCAGGCCTGCCTATGAGTTGCCTGTTCTGCGGCGTCACCTGTGCCATCGACGCAGACGGTCAAATCATCACAGACCCCACTGCAGCGCAGGAAAAGGTAAATCTGAGGCTCATGTGTTGTATTGTGGGGAAAAAGACCCCCCCCCCCTCCCCCAAAGAAAAATCTTAATAGTCCAGCTGAGAGGAAGCAACTTTCCCATAGGGTGAAGGGCATGAGAGTTGAGTATATTTTATCGATACATATCAGTAAAATCATCAGTTTCATTATACAAGCCTTTGATTTATAGAGAAATCATCCTCTGAAATATAAAAAAAATTAGCATTAATATTTTGTAGGTTTGAAAAGCCTTAAAGCAGCTTTAATATACACAGGCCAGTCTACTCAAAGTCCACATCCTCGTGAAATTAGCAGTACGTCTGTGCATTGTGCTCTCAGCTATAAAATTGTGGATTTCACGCCATCTAAACTTGCATAACTCCACAGTTTGCTGGATTTCAAAAGACACTTTGGGAAAAAAGTCTTGCATAAACGGAGGGCAGGTTCAGAGAGAGTTGGCCAAACAAAAAATGCGCCACCACTGATGGAACAAAAGAGAACAGAATTTCACTTTAATGCATTGTAACAGAATCATTTCTGGAATACATTGAACATGACGGATGGATGATATGTAACTGAATTTGTCCCCTGTGGAAGTTTCTTTGTTCGAAATTGTGCGCCCTAAACACAATTTGCATGTCCTCTCGCAATCCTCACTGAATTCGTTAATTTGTTCCCGTCTGTGTCCACTCTCACCAGGAAAGTCGGGCTGTGATGACCTTTGCTATTGATGGCACAGAACGCAGAGTAATGATGTCATCCACCAAAGGATCGTTTTCAGTACACGAGGTCAGTAAATACATGAGCAAATGTGCAACATTGTCAAAAAGTAGTTTTTGGGAGTCATGCCTTATGTGTGGATCTGTCGGACGTCTTAGTAAAGCTGTGTTTTGTCGGTGTCGTGCACACTTTGTCATCTAGTGACGTCAGCTTTTCAGACTCTGACTCTATTTATATCGCAGACCTTTCATATTTGTTTTTTCTTCTGCAGCTGCAGCAGTGTATTGCAGTCAGTCAGAACGCGTCGGAGAAGATCTTCCAGTTCTACAGAGACTCCGTCAAGCGCCGATACTCCAAAACCCTCTGATGAAGCAGCAGCTCTTTTCTTTTTCTAGTCTTGTTTTTTTTTTTTTTTTTTTAACAATGAATATAAATCCTGATGTTGTAATATAACATTTAGTCACCACTTCACCACTACCTTTGCTTCAGTGCCGTTGTGAGCTGTGCTGTGGGTGAAGCGAGGTTTACATGTGGACATTTGTGAGGAGACATCGGTGAAGTGTTCAGTGAGGGTGCAAAATAAAAACAGAGCAGAGATGAATGTCAAACAAGTGCATTTATTGGGATTCATTGATTATTCTCTGTTTCATATTTACATGTAATAAAAGGATGTGGAATAAATACCTCTTGTACTAACTCAACCTTTGACCTTTTTTTATTGACGATCTATACAAGTGATACAAAGTGAGACAAATCTGACTGGAGCGCGTCAGGTGACAGTCAGTGATCCGTCGAGGCCATCCACAATAACTGCTCACATATAAATCACTAATCGTGGTAACTCAGCTGTAACAACAAAGGGTCTTTTTTTTTCTTATTTTCTTTTCATTGACACAAATGTCCAGTGGAGACGGAGGACGGCTCGGGATTGTCAGGACTGCACGACGCCGTGCGGACTCGGTCTGTGCAGCTGTATCGCAGCACATCGACGGTCAGACTCTGAGATGTCCCAGTTGTGTCTACATGTACCACCTACAGTGACTATTATATATTATCAGCTCAGTCTTGATACAACACTGGGTTTGCAGAAAACAAAATGTATTTGCAGTTCTTCAGGAGACTATAAAAACTATACATCTAAATAGAAAACGTCAACTTTCACCGTACAGTCTTCTTTTTTCTTTTTTTTTTTTTTTATCATTTCCTTTGAGTTCACTGCTTCCTTAATGGCACATTTAAGCTCAAACCAATATGGCCAGAGTGTTTGACTTTTACCAAAGCTGGGGATTTTTTTTTTTTTTGCAATAGTTCAGGACCAAAAGATGGAAGTGATCGTAGCTTGGAGCAGGTTTGTACGTGGCAAACTACAAACTGGCCATGCATGTTTGTCGTGACCGAAATGGAGATTTTACTGACTCATGCATCACGTGGCTGAGCGCTAAGATGTCTCGCCAGGCAACCTTTTATTTTATTTTTACCCCTTTGCTCATCTGAACAAAGTGTTACTGTTTGCTTACATAAGTTTACGTAGCCAACTTCATTTTCAAGTGTGTCATACTGCAAGAAGCAACTTTCTGAAGGATTTCAGTCGTCTTTTTGAAAGAGAAAGTAGCAGAATCTATATTTGGAGAGCGTGGAGCAGCAGCCTGGGTGCTTCTATTCATGGAACAGCTCATAAAAGGATCATCCTTAGAGTATCTTCCATATTTTTGGCACTTTTCCTTGCATGTCTGCACCTCCTGTCTATGTCATCATTTCCAAACACTGTATACAGAAGCAGCTCCTTTATTTCTCTACCTAGAGCCAGTGTCTCACATCACCACTTTGCTTTTCATTTGTAAATTCCTGAAGTTATATTAATTCTTACATAATGGCACTATATGTTGTTTTTTTTTCCATTTGGCTTTTGTTTTTTTTGTGCATTTAAAAATAAAGATACTTATTGAACTTGGCATTAAACAAATCAGATTCAGTCCGTTCTGCAGGTTAACAATTGTGACGCAGAATGTGAAATTAGGATGTACATGTGCAGTGTTTCCCTGTGGGTCCCTCTCTCTGGCCAGAAGAGGAGCAACAAATTCTGGCTTCTCTGAAAGAATAATGCTTCTGGCTCCACATATATATATATATATATCGTATATATATATATATATATATATATTTAAAAAAAGCTCCGGGGCTCTAAAAGCTGTCCCCAGCTTTCACCCCACAAGCGACAGCACAACGAGGTCCATCAGGATTTAGCTGCTGCCTCGTCCTTGCTGCGACCTTCTCACAAATCTGCCTCCTCCATCGCCCGTCTCCTTGCCTCCGCTCGGCTCCTCCGAGGCGGAGCAGGCCGCGCGTCCCCTCACTTTTCTCCATGTTTTCCAGTGACAGTGATATCTACAGTGTTTGCGATAAACATCTGCATCTGTTGCCCCAGTTTTTGGTTTGCTTTGTTTTTCACTTCCGTAATGTTTAACACGTGATGACGACGACAGCACAAATTCAAAGGGTGGCAGGTAACTTGAGTCCTCGGGTGACGACATGAATCACATTTACAGACTGAATCTTCGATATGGAGTGATACTGTGGAACTTGTTTTTCAACGAGGACTGTCCTCTGAGCTGAATCACGCCCTGATCCAATGAGAGGTGATTATGATCTATACACCAGCTCTCCTGTCCTTTTCCAGTTGGTGTAGGGTCGACAGAGTGATAACTGTGATTATTTTACATTTGTGTTGTGTATTCATGAGATGTGTAAGAGGTCTGTTTGTGTGTGTGTGTGTGTGTGTGTGTGTGTGTGTGTGTGTGTGTGTGTGTGTGTGTGTGTGTGTGTGTGTGTGTGTGTGTGTGTGTGCGCGTATAGCTCGTAGTAGTAGTAGTTGCTTTTATGGCGGTTTTCCAGACAGGTAGGAAATCAATGCGGCGATGGCACAGATGTACGTGATGATTCCAAACACAATGGAGAGCACCGAGAGCCACAGAGCCTGGCGAGACGCTGCGTTGGCCCCCTGAAAGTCCCCCTGAGCCGACGCCTTGTTGGTCTGGAGGAGACAGCAGGGTGAGATGAGGATTAGAGGACAGGAGGGGGGTGGGGGGTGGGGGGAGGTGAAGAGGAGAGATGGGCAATCGTCATCATTTTTCAATGTCCTCCCTGGGCCTCCACTTTCCTCTTCCACTCATTCCAGTCACACGCTAAGCCCATATTATGTTCCGTCTCTGAATCACACCCGGCGGTTGTGCCTCATTCATCACTTTCTCCTTCCTCCTTCTGTCCTCTCCCCCTCCAGTCCTCGTCATTGACTCTGACCTCTGTTTTAGGTGGCACTCAACAATATTGGAAATCTATCACCTTGGGGCTTCTTGTTATGACTCTAATTAAACCTTAACGAAGGCCATTGATCTGATCAAAAGGCCTTTGCAACTTGCTGCCAGTTAGCTTTGCAAAAACCTTAATGGGATTTCTCCTCCCCGCCCTCTCCTGCACTGCTGGAAGGATGCCTATATAAACTAAGGGGCCTCTGGCGACTAGAGATAGAGATGTTATGGGCTTTTCCACACTGTCACTGATAATAGTGACTGATGAGATAGTTGGTGCAGTGTTGTTGTCCCCTTTTCCCTTTGGTCTGCTACATATTTCCACCAGCCTTGTCTTCGAAAAGAGATTGATAATCTCAGCTATCAAATTAACACTGAGTGAGACTGATTTTGAACAGCAAGAGGAGAGAAAATACATAAGATGGCATATATATATATATATATATATACATACTTTAATATACAGTCATAGCAGCAGTAGAGGGTCAAGGTGTTTAAATAACAGGAAGGAAAGGAAATGTATCAACGATATGTATTGACACAATTATATATTGATATTGATATTGCAGGATATATATAATTAAATATTTAAAATGCTTATATTTATCTATGAATCAGTGTGAATTATGGGAGAGAGACACTGTTTCTGAATTGTGTCTGAAATATTATCTAAATGTAAAAGACAAACAAAAAAACAATGTACATCCTCATGCATTCCTCTTCTGGGTTGGGCCATTTCAAATCTCTTGTGGCGTAATCCTGCTGATGTAAGTGTAATCCCTCCCCGTCTGAACTTAAACCCATAATGCCCACATTTGCAAGAAAGTGGACCTGTTGTTCGTCTTTACTGTGGAGGGTATGAAATCACCCGTGGCTGTGAACTACAGTGCCAGGTAGTATCCTGTCAGCTCTGGACTGAGTGCGTGTGTGTGTGTGTGTGTGTGTGTGTGTGTGTGTGTGTGTGTGTGTGTGTGTGTACCTTCTGTGAAAGGTAGAAAGCAGCGATGCCCAGGGGCCAGAAGCAGCAGAGCATGGAGAAGAAGGCCAGACCCAGGTAGTCCTGAGGGATCATCAGAGGGAAGTTGCTCTCACTGTCTGTATCGCTGAAGTCATCAATGGATGAGTCCTGGGATTCAAACAGAGCGCACTTAGGTTGAGTTCAGGTTAAACTACAGAAGGAATCACCTCGCAGAGGGTTTTGTTTGCAGAGGTTTTGAGATATTTGTCTTTGAGATTTCTGCCTCCACACAAATGCAATGGAGATGAATTTAATGAATTTTTTTACCAGCAATTGGAAATTACATTTGAGAAATTCAACAGCAACCTCTCTCCATAAAATGTGTCCCCATTACTCTGGAAAATCCACAGAACACAATGCAAACCTTTTTCATGGGCACTACTTCTTTCACTCAAAGGAGACCTCACACCAAAGTTAAACTCCTTTCAACTTTGTGGGAGCCCATTGCTCTCACTTTTATTGGTGTATAGTTAGTAATATGGTGTGTTTATCCACTTTTATCAGCTTCAGTGAGGTAAAACATGTAAAACCAAAACTATGTACATAGCCAGATGAGGATGATTAAGATGTACATTATACATGACCCTTTGGACTCAAAGCTTAGTCATTTATTCGACTGATTATATGACAATGTTGAGTAATATTAATTCTAAAAGTTGCATTAAACACACAGAGATAATGTGCTCTCACACTAAGCCACTGTTTCATGGACGCATTCAAAATGGACTTGTTTTGTTGTGCTCCCGTCCTCCACAACAACTGTACAACTTTCGCTGGTGCCTGTGAGATTATGTGACTGAATGAGGTTAGCCTGGATGTGCACTAGCTCTGCTGACCGCGGGTGATTCGTGACTCATGCATCTTTTTGAAACAGCTGCATATATTCAATCTGACTTCCTCTCTTACTCCGACCCTGTCATATTGCTCCGCTTGTTTCATTGTGTGCGTGAAATTATTGTGCGTTTTGCAAAGATGCTCCTGCAGCATTCGAGCAAATGCTTCATAAACCAGCATCCCTTTAAAAAAAAAAAAAAGAAAAAGAAGAAGCTGCTGCTTTTAAACATTAAAGGAGCTCAGTCGGGGGTGAAATCAACAGTACGTCAATACAAACAGTACTTTAAAACTTCTCCTAAGGTCATGTCTCCCGCTCTGGCATCGTATAGTACTGATCATTCAGCACGAAGCAGCGATGGAGTTGGAGTCCTCTAACTCGAGGTTTGGAGTGAAACCAAGGAGAAGGAGATGTTGCGCGGTGGCTCTTTGAGGTCACTGCAAGGTTTTATTCCCACTGGCCTTTTGCATCGCTGCACTACTGGCAGCCTTCAGAATGAGCTGGAGAAAAGAAAAAGTCATCTCGCTGTTCTTTTGTCCTTGCGGAGCAAACTCCTCACCTAAACTTTGCAGCAGCCTCTCGATTTTAACGGTGTGTGTGTGTGTGTGTGTGTGTGTGTGTGTGTGTGTGTGTGTGTGTGTGGCACTACAGTACGTATGTCCGCCTGCTTATGTTCTTAATCATAATCATAATCGTAAAAATGTCCTTTAGCCTTTTAGTTCACAGTGGGTAATTAGACCTTTGTGATGTAACCTTGCTGAGAGAATTTTCATAATTATCCAAACGGCCAGCGGCTACCTACTCGGGACATTTACAGCATATACATTCTCATGTTGACTCCAAAAACGTCAGATGACCACCGTAAGAGTCTTAAAGCTAATTTACGTCTCACTCCTGGGTGGGCTTTGCTCAGTGATCTATGAAATAGAACTGGCATCCTCCATCGCTACTGTAGTGTCATTACCTGCACCGCAGCAGGAGAGGAGCTTTATGTAATCTGGCTTTTTGACAGTGAGCATTCAATTGCTGCCTACCCCTGAAATGCACTACTCATATGTCTATTTTAAGTTCCTCTTTGGCTCCCAGAGTCTGTACTGAGAGTAGGAGAGACGCTCCTAGGCTTTTTATGCAAAACTCCTCCAAGCCTTAAAGAGGATGTGGTAGAAATGAAAGGGACGGATATGATGATTATTTATGTGTTGGGGTGAAACAATTAGCCAATTCATTAAATCGACCGAAAAGTCATCTGCAACTACTTTGATATTTCCAATGATCTGTTCAGTCATGTATCCAGCAATGGCTCCCTGACTCAGCTTCTCCAGTGTTTGGGTTTGCTGCTTTACTCTGTTTTACATGGTTGTAAACTGATTACCGTTGGGTTTGGACTGTTGGTTGGACAAAACAAGACATTTGAAGATGTCCTCCAGACATACTGGGACTTTTTTCCTATTTTCTGACGCTTAATAGGTGAGAAAATGAGCACTAGTTTTGGCCCTATTAGTCTTTCTCTTGAGCATCTGCAGAAAGTAAATAAGTTGCACTGCGTTCTGATGATACTGTCATAAGTTTGTTTTCCATGAATGCTCGATTTGACAATTTGTAATTCAAGTACACAAACTCTGTTTTCAGTACACATGAAAAAAAACACTCTCAACATCATGTGAGTGGGATGTCTTACGTCAGAGTCGGGGAGCAGGTCGTCCTCGTCATCCATGCTGTAGGACAAACTGTGGAAGTCCTGCGCCTCGGCCAGCAGCTTCCTCTCCAGCGTGGAGCCGGGCCGAATGTCCACAAAGGTGGTCTCCAGGTAGTCTTTGCTGAGCAGGGAGTCCGCATGGCCCCAGATGGGAGCCGGCGGGTAAAAGGACTCCAGCGTGCGAGGTAGGGAGCAAGGGTCCAGTGGCTGCTGCTGCTGAATTTCAGGATGATGTCCACAATAGCTCCTCCATGCTAAGGGAGGGTAGGCCCTGTCCTCCTCACACTTCACCAAGATGCCCTTGAACATCCCGCCAGGGGCCTGTCCAGGCCCAGGCCCCGGCCCCGGCCCAGGTCCAGGCCCGCGCCCATGCCCCGGCCCAGGCCCAGGCCCCATCCCCGGCCCAGGCCCAGGCCCCATCCCCGGCCCCGGCCCCTGCCCCTGCCCCATCCCCATCCCCGATGCCCGACTGTTATTGGGGCATTCTCCCAGAAGAGGGTGCTCCAGCTCATCTATATTCTCCATTCCTCTCTTTTAATACCAACCACACAAGAGGCCACAACATCCACAACCAAACGTAATCTACAAATCGGCCTGCAGAGCGACTCCCTGAAGAGGGTCCAATGGGTTTACGCAAAGGCAGCTGCTTTGGAGGCTTTAGTGTTTCAGTGATAATCCATCCGTAATCCTATTCTTTAATTTTTCTCTTATTTCTGGCCTCTGTCCAGAGGCCGACAACACATGCCAGGTTCATGAAATATCCTCAGTGTTCCAGGAGTAGCCGTCTCCTGTGTGCTACGGGATGTGCTGTAGTTGCGCAGGGGACTCAAAATCCTCTTTTCCTCACATGTCATAAGCCATTTGTTTCAGGGCTTGATGGCTCGGGGTTTGCCCCGCGTCTTCCATTTCACATGATTAAGTGCGTCAGCGTTCATGAATATGCTAATGTTGGCTACTTTCTCTCTCATACAATATGGAAATGTCAATTCCGATGATGGAGGACCTTGATTAGCCCCCGACAGGCAAACGAAAACACTGGCCAATGGGTTTTCAGTGCGATCTGCCCTCAGGAACTCGTGGAAACTGTCTCATGCAATAAAACACAAAGTCTTATTAATCTAAGCACAGTGTCATGTTATGAGCATGAAAGCTTTGGACGTCAATCTTTCCCCTCAACCGCTTTGGATGCAAATAAGCAATGACTTGTGAGTAGGGAAATGATTGTGAAGAGAATAACAAAGAAGACTTTCTGTCTGTCGTGACATACAGCCGTGTGTTTGTTTGCACTGACACTGCTTTGAAAAAAAGCAGCGGCCCTTCAAATGACTGGTCTCACGTACAGTGGGTTTGTTTTGAATCTTGGACGTACACAACCTCCGACAGCAGTCAAACTAGTGGCGCAATGAACGGATTGGGGCCATATTTGAGGGCAGTTAATCTGCAAAAGCAACGCGGCTCCAGAAATAGAATCCTATGGCGCACGTCGGCAGGTCAGCGGGCCCGCCAACAAGCCGGTTCCTCTGCTGTTGCTGCAGGAAGCCATGATGAAGAAATCCAAAGTCCTCCAGCCGTGGGTTTTGCGGCCTGGCTCGGCAGCGCTCCTTTGGGACATGTATTTTTAATGTCCCCCCGTGCACCTTAAGAGGGTTTCATTCGGGACAGACGGGGAGTCAGGCAGCTCTCTATCCAGTTTGATGAGGGCGAGGAGGTCTGTTGAGAGAGGAGCAAGGTCACACAAAGTATTGAGACTTCACAAGCTTTACTGCCAAGGCCCCAGTTTGGACCAGAGAGTTATTATTCCTCACACACACACACACACACACACACACGCACACACACACACACACACACACACACACACACACACACACACTACTTGGGCTACATGCCTAAACTTAACCCTCACTCCACATTCACCGCATCAGCACAGATGGCTAACCTCGCAGGGGGACCAGCTTTTCATCTTTGCCCCCAAAAATAATGTAACTATGTGAACAGACCCTCCTCCCCATTAATGTAAGTAAAAGCAAGTAAAAGAGCCTAATTATACTGCCCTCTACTGTGTGAAATGATAACTGTCCCTCGGTGTTGGAGAGGACGTGGGACACACTAGTTACCGCAGCGCTGCAACGTGGCCTCAGCATTAGTGATACACCAAAGGCAAAGACACCAGCCGTAGCAGTATAGCTATTTAAGACGGGCAGACGATAGTTTTCTAATAGGAAAGGACGTTCTGGTTTTGTCTACATTGTAGTTGCTTCGAGACTGTCGTGTTCTTTCCTGCCCTTGGGTTATGTTTTTTTCATTTTGTGTCATTCTTTCACCGCTTTTACTATTTTATTTCGTTCCACTTACGTCTCCTGTGGTTTCAGTTCTTGCCCTTGTGTGTTTCCCGCCTCCTTGATTATCCACACCTGCCCTCGATTACTCATCTGCCCCTGATTTTGCCAATCAGTCGACCCCGTTGCTCCTCTGCCAGATTGTTTTTGTTCTACCATGTGTGCTCATCGTTTTTCAGCAATTCTGGGGAAAGTTTTTTTTTTAAATGTTTTTTAGTATCTGCCTTGTTCCCTGCATTTTGTCTACACCCTGTCGGAATTATTTTGCTTTGTTGTGCGACTGCTGTTCTGAACTTGCCTTGTGTCCCGTGTCTGCACTTGAGTCTCTCCCTGTCAGTTAAAGACAAAACAAGGTATTTCTTTCTCCGTTTAAAGTGGTCTACTCTTGCTGATTTGTAGAGGTGAAATAGTGATAGTTCGAAAATTCCCTTTATTCTCTTGGTTTTGGCCCACCGTCCACACACATTTTCCTACTTGAAAAGTGACTTTTTCCCAGTGATTTGTCTGCAGTACATAAATTGCGGTTTAGTGTGGACGCGTCAAACTGTGACGTAAGCCGGACCAGACGTGTTGATGGGCTGTTGTGACGTAAAAAACTTTCCGAGACCTACCGTTCTATGTGATCTATCATTTTAAATGTCAATACAGTCAATCATACTGCACAGCGGCTGTCAATCAGCTGTGTTAAGGTATTTCTTGACGGCTCCACAATCGGAACATATCGATTTGATCGAGATTTCAATGCAGCAATGCAGGAAATACCATTTGCCTGGTTAACGTGTATTTATGAGCTATATGAGTTATTTTCTTTTTGCTTATTTCACTGGGACAATGCTCTATGCTCAACAAAGGCAAAACGTGAAATAGCCAGAGTTGGCTTTAAAGGATGATGTCAATCCATTAGTTAAAGGCCAGTTGTTAAAATGGCACCCTGAAAATAGAATGAAACAACAGATCCCAATTTTAGACTCGTTCACAACAGAGACTTAAAGGGAATCAGAGCTACAGAGTGATGTAGGCTGTATTGAAATGGGTAATTACAGAGAGCCAGAGCAGACGAAAGTGAGGTTCAACCAGCTGAGACTGTATATAGACGGAAATAGGACCGCGAAGAGATTTAGCTGTTCATATGCATATGCATGTTTACAAAAATGATTGTGTAGATGCACGTCATTTTGTTTTTGAATCAAGCCTGCTTAGCCTTAACGTACGTGTTAGCAACGTTTAACGTGCCTCTCACCTAATGCATGCTGGGATAGGCTGCGACCCCTGCATCGACACTGCACTGGGTAGGCCACTTAGAAAATGGAAGACCAGTTGGACATATGCAGCTGAATGCCCCCTAACAAGGAGGTGACAAGTGACTTCAAAACAAGACCTAGTGGTGCCAAACTCCCATTCGACTGACTTTGTGTAAACAATCTGAGTCGAGCACATGACTGAGTGGCGGAGGAGGCATGCTGAGAGAAGAGATGAGGGGAAAGTCCTTGTGTTTAGTGTTTTGGGTCTTTTTCATTCCCAATGAGATACGAACGTGCCATTTCAACGAACCACGTAATATCTCATCAGTAAGTAAGTCATTCTGCATGGCGGAGTGCTTCACAGGCTCTAGATCAGTTCAATGGCTCGTTGTTGCACGCCTCACTGCACAGCACAGAGAGAAAGGGGAAAAAACACAGAATAATTGGGTGTCTCCGGGCTGGCGTGGTGCTGAGGGCTGCTTTCTGCTCTTGTGCGTTGTTACTGCTTCGCTGTGCACCCCCCCTCCGAGCCCCCACCCGCCCCCACCCACACACACACACACACACACACACCCACACCCTCACACCCCTCTCTTCGCCCGCCCCCTTTCATGGAGGGCTAGTACCTCTCATACTGAACACGCTGAGTGGTCGTTCAACACACTGACGTCAGCAACGGCTCCGAGCAAACTGCCCCCCTCTCTCACACACACACACACACACACACACACACACACACACATACAAAGCGCTCGCACACATCTGGACATATGCCGCGTCCTGCACACACGCACAAACACGCAATCACACTAGCAATCACACACGCACACGCACGCACCAATATTTGTAGCACTTATATTGTTGCCCGGCCTTCCCACCTCTCTCTATCTCTCTCTCTCTCTCTCTCTCTCTCTCTCTCTCTCTCTCTCTCTCTCTCTCTCTCTCCTGCCCCCCTCCCAACCTCCCCGCAGCTTCATTCCAGGAGAGATGCACTCAGCTTTATTACACCCCTCCTCTCCCCTCCCCTCCCCTCCCCCCTCGCACCGCTGCCCAGCCACCATAAAAAGACTTCTGTCAGCTGTATTATAAGCCTGCCTCCCGCTTTCGATTCTGCAACGCTCATAAAACATCCAGTCAGGTGGAGGGGAGGTTGGAAGGACGCCGACGCAAATCACAGGCGACACTTTTACAAGAGCTCCCCTCCGCTCCCTCTCCATCTCTCTCCCTTTCGGTCTGGTGCTTTTAACACACACACACACACACACACACACACACACACACACACACACACACACACCCACACGTCTACCCCGTCCCTCTGATCTGACTCCTTCCCCATCTTCATAATTTTGCCTCCGTGCAAAACTTCAAACTTGTCTTCCTCCGTGTACAGTTTCTACTTGCAGCATGAAAAGAAAAGCTTGTTCTTAAAGACGTGGGAATGTGCAGCCAAAAGTGAAATATATTGTCACACAAAGAGAAATGTTGCTTGCTGACTCTTCTGTAGATTTCCAGACAAACACACTGACGCGCTCGTGCACGCAGAGCTGGACGTAATGGCTGTAATATCTCAGCTGTAATATCTCAGCTGTAATATCTCAGCTGTAATATCTCAGCTGACACAGACGGAAGGCGATGCATGTGCAGTGAACACACTCGCAGAAAAAGAAAATGGCTCGGAGGCTGTGGGGGGAAATTAAGGAGCTGTAAAACGCCCGAAGGCTCCAAATGAAAAGACGCCTCGAAGAACAGCGATGTGAGGCTGATAAGAGCAGAGCACGCGGCCTTCGAGATGTGCCAAACCCCCAAAAAATCTGAGAAGCCAAGTGGCGGTTAAATGTCCCTATTGATTGCCCCCCCCTCTCTCTCTCTCTCTCTCTCTCTCTCTCTCTCTCTCTCTCTCTCTCTCTCTCTCTCTCTCCCTTGGTCTGTGTGACTGACAAGAGCAGAGAGGAAACTGAACAGAAAAGATAAGCAAAAAAAAAAAGGAAAATAAATCAGGCGGCAGCGTCGTGCGCGTGAAAGCCCAAAGTAACATCATGTTCCTATGGAAACAAATTCACCACGGAGTGGAGCGCTCACTGCAGGGTAAATGAAGCGGGGGCTAATTTGCCATTTCAGTGCTGCTCCTCTGCTCGGCTTGATAATAACTGGATGGGATAATTCCAGCGGATAGCCGTGCCTTCCAGTGAGGACGTGTTTCTGTCACATTAGACCGCGAAGGATGGATCATTTCCACGGAATTACTCCATAATAACAAATGAGCGCAGTCACGCCAGGCGCGGGGTTTACTGCCCCCCCCCCTGTGCAGAATGTGTGCATGACAGTGTGAGCTCATTAATCAGGTCCACGGTGTGCCCCGCTCTAACCTCAGGCGCGCGCACACACGCACACACATACACGCACACACACACAAACACACACACATTTCCTTCACATAGCTACACTAACACATATGCAGTCTCTTGTAGCTTTGCATCATTTTGCCCTTGTAGACACACACAAACACAAAAAACAAACCCTTTGAAGCCCTCCATGAACTGCCTCCTACATGCCCACATACACACACACACACACACACACACACACACACACACACACACACACACACTCACACACACTCTGCCGCACAGCTGATGCTTGTGCGCAATGAGGCCCGAGGAATGGGAAGTTACCCATAGGCAATGTGTTGCGAACGGCTCCAGCAATCTCTGCAGAGCGTGTTGTATGTTGTACTCGGTGTTCTGTTATGTGCATCTGTGAGCCGTCACCACGGGACACACACACACACACGCACACACACGCGCACACACACACACACACACACGTTGCACGGAGACTGGGCAGTGTTGTGTTGTTCGTGTAGTCGTGTGTGCATGTGTCAAGCGTGCCTGTACACAGATATGTTCTCCAGGTTTTACACGTATGTGTACCAGTTGTGTGTGCATGTTACTGTGACAAAACATTTGACCATGAAAGAGGAGGTTATTTAAATTCTTGTTGCGCACATTCACAATGGCACACTGTGTATAGCGCAGAAGCCATTTGCACATATTTCAAAGTGGCAGTAATTTCTCCACTTATAGGCTTTTTTTATATATATATATCTATAAATGTGGCCATTATTTGTGTTGGCCAGGATTTCATTGGACACAGACAGGTTTTAAAACCCATGCAGAGTTTCAACATCTTCTCCAAACCCCTAATTGAAAATGGAAAACAAAAGCCACAATCATTTTAAGTAAAAATTGTGTCAAAATAACTTATTCTGTTGTAACTTGCAACATGGTGTTCTAATGCTCTGCAGAGTTGCAGTAACGAAGGCCAAATAATGGCCAAAACCATAAAAATATGTCATTGACATATGACATAGAAATGTTTCATCCCTCCCAAATTGTATTTTTGACTTGAATGTGAAGATTATATTCATAGCATAAACTCTTAATGGTGGCCAACAGCAGCCTGTTATTGTTTAAATACATTGTTTTAAATGTAGTAATTTGTTGCAGTAACGCCTGTGCAAATGGATGTGAACACTGAGAACCGCCACAAGGCTGAACCGAGGCCCAACAGGCCCAAACACAAAGGCTGCAGATCGGCGTAAAGACCTGTATGTGCCTGCATGTGTTTATCTGTGTGTGTGTGTGTGTGTGTGTGTGCGTGTGTGTGTGTGTGTGTGTGTGTGTACTAGTATTAATATTAATGTTCACACACATTGTGGGGCTTCAACTTTCAATCTGCAGACAAAAACATTGGGTCCACACAAGACGAACCATTTGAGGTTTTAGGATTACTTGGCTTTTGGTTAAGTTTAGAATTGTACTTAGGCTCTAATTTCAGGGGAAGGATTACATTACGGCATGCAGCCGTTAACAAGGAAAATGTCCTCACAAGTAACTAAGACAAGTGTTAGTGCGCAGCAGCGAGCTGAGCGAGGTAATTAGCCTCTCACAGATCTGTACATGAGCGAGGATGTATTACATGGCCTCATCATCATCATCACAGAGGGAGGGCATATTTGTTGGCCTCTAATTGACAATGACCCCCCCCCCCCGCACCCCCACCCCCACACACACACACACACAGAGCGCAGTCAGTGGAGAAAAGTATCCCCAGTTACACATTTCACACTCCACACAGATGAAATTGTGTTGAGGGATGCGGGTGTGTCAGGTTACCTGAGGTTTCATGCTGTGTGAGCGTGCTACGCGTTTTTTTTATATCGCTGCACAGCAGGCCTGTCGTACAGCAGCAAACATATGCAAACATGAACAATGGAGCAGATCTGTGTGTGTGTTTGTGCGTGTGTGTGTGTGTGTGTGTGTGTGTGTGTGTGTGTTTGTAAAAGAGGGGGTTGCTCTGCTGCTGTTGCGATTCCAGTCCAGAGCAGCGTGTCCTCTATTGTATCTAGTCATGAATATACAAGTGAAGCTGTGAAAAGTTCAGTTTAATAAATAATAAAAAAAGTGAGAAGCTCCCACAAGCGTGTATCCACCTTTTCATTACATGACGGTAATACAAAATGAGTCTCATTCGTAGGGCACGGATTTATTGAAATCAGAAAACAGAAAACGCAATCATTATTCATAAATCGCCTCTCTCGGTTCACCTTGAATCAATAATGAAAGGTTTGATTTCAAAACCGAGATTGAAATGCAAGACCTGCTCGGACAAATTCCCGCTGACCGAGAGAGTCAAACTTGAATCTCTGAATGTGCATTTTTGGAAGTAAAGCTGCTGCCGAAGGATTCAATATGCTGAACAAGTTAAATGTGAAATCATGCTTCTATAGTTGAGCGTGAATAATAATATACATATTAAGAGCATTCTAACTGGCCACACGGTGGCACTTCCCCAATTGGGAAGAATCTTTTGTCAACACCTCAGTTATTTGCCAAAAAGGGCTTAGTAAGGGTTGGCGTACAGTATAAATAGCAAGACGGAGCTATGTGCTTCAATATGTCCACCACCTTACCATGGAGCCATGTGTTGCCTACCAAGTATTGCTTCTTATGCATGTATGGGGGTTGAGGTATTGATGGCTTTTTGCATTCTCCCAAAGACCGCCCACATTTGTTTGTTTTTTTTCCATTTAAAAAAAAAAAAAAAAATGATATCAAATGGTATCTGTGTACCAAGTTTCACTTCGGTAGCATGCATCATATTTGAGATGATGATGATGTTATGCACTCTACCACAGACAATTTAATTAACTATAAGAGATTAAAATGCATAATAACGGCCACACGCTCCTGGATAGGCTTAACATGTTAGAATTAAAAGCTTAGCTCTAAGTATGTTAGCGTAATAATAATAATAATAATAATTATTATTATTATTATAATAATGATATAAAGAGAGAAAATATGAATAGTGTGCTTGGTTGCAGCAATTACACTATAATAGAGTGATTATTATGATATAAGCATTTTATTGGTAAAACAGTCTGTATTATTATTGTACAGGACGACTAGCAGTTCAACAGCAATGCTGTTACATATTTGTGCTTATTTATATTTGTTCATAAAAAGATTTGCAAGTGCTGTTTCACAACGGAGGGAATAGGGGTGATGGAACAATAACAGATACAATAAGGGGGAGGGGGGGGGGACAAACACCTTTTTTAAATAAGCAACGTAAAGCTAATATAAGGTTACGATGTCAAAAATAAATAAAAAATAGCAAAACACAGCGCTCCGTATGAGTTCCTTTTTAGATATTGTTCTCACCTCTCCCGTTAAACTCGGGCCCGTCCTGTCCTGTCCTGTCCTCGGGATGAGTCCTCCGCGAAGAGACGAGGGAATCCTGCGTCCCAGTCCTGAGCATCCACGCGGCTGAACGCTGAACCGCACGGAGCCGCTGATGTGCTCGCGCTCAGCGCGGGCACGTGCAGAAGGTGTGTAAGCGATGTGTGTGTGTATGTGTGTGTGTGTGTGTGTGTGTGTGTGTGTGTGTGCGCGCGCGCGCGCGCGCGTGTGTAGATCGTCTGTATCCTACGCGTGTTTGTGTGAGCGTTGAACAGAGAGTGCCGCTTGTCTTCGTCCCTCCGTCGGAAGGCTGAGCCGATGCGGCGGTGCGTACACGCGGCTGCGCCCTCACACCTGTGCAGCGGCAGCGGCGGCAGCTGCAGCAGCGGTGTGCAGGCTTTGTCAAAGACCCTTCCCCCTGCACAGCATCCTCTCCCGCATCCCGCGCGGCTCGCGCTCTCCGATCCTCGCAGACACGAGCAGGTATCTCATTAATCCTCGTCGCGGTCGCAGCGCATCTCACGCGGTGTCAACTTTCTTCTGCCGCTCTCAGCTTTTCTCTGACTTTACAAATGCGGCTCTCTTCCTCTCCTCCTCCTCCCCTTCCTCCTCCTCCTCCTCCTCCTTCACCTCCCTCTCTCTCTCCTCTTTGCCTTTCCTCAGCTCCATCACCTTCTCACGGCAGACACACTGGGTCCTAAAGCCTGTTGGAGCACGCGCGTGTTGCTCTGAGGTCCTCGTAAGGATGGGAAGAACAACACGCGCATGCAAAGTGAGGGCATTTCGCTTTTTCTTACTTGTTTAAGAGGATTACGGGGTCATGGCTTGATTTTGGGCTGGAATCAGGATTTGGGTTAAGACTGTAGCAGGAGGGTGTAAGGTTAGCCTTAGCAAAAACGCGTGTGTGTGTGTGTGTGCGTGTGTGCGTGTGTGCGTGTGTGCGTGTGTGTGTGTGTGTGTGTGTGTGCTAGGATTGTGGAAAAGCTGCAAATGCAATATCCGCAGTGTGCAGCCAGGTGCAAGAATGAGATGAGAATCTCATCGATGCTGCTGCGGGAGGTGGAGAAAAAAAGAAGAAAGGGGGGGGGGGTTGTTTTGCAGTGGCTTTGTGTGCTGTATGTGGCGTACCAGAGCGGAGGCAGTGAGATGCCCCCCAGCAAGGATGACTCCACTTTGTGTCAGCCCTTTTCCTGTCTGCTTCACCCCGTGACCCACTTTGGCTGCCCGGGCCAGCCCACATTAAGATCTCCGGGCAAAAAATAGACTCAAGATGCAAAAACAATCATCCCTGCTTCTCGTGGCTCCTGCTCATTTTGCCTCTTCCAGGGGAAGGCCGCGCGGGATAAAGCTCAGGCATCACTGGACACCAGCAATCAATGAAATCCACAGGGCTTACGCTGAGTATTTAATGAGGTGCGCTGCTTTTAGCCTCGAATCCCCCTCCCCCAGAAACGATTTAACCTTTCGGCATTTTTTTTGTGTGCGTTTTTGTTGTTGTTGTTGTTTTTTTGGGTCTTTCCAGCCGGTCAGCACAGCCACAAAGCTGCCTATCTGATGCTCCATTTGTCTTTGGCTGTCGGAGTGACAAGCGGCCTCTCAGTCCATCATGAAGCAGGGATCAATACACTCTCCTTAGTCTGAGCACATCCTCCCCATCACTCTATTTTCCATCTCTCCCCTCCCTCAGTGTAAAGGACAGAGAAGGAGATGGGTGGATTGATTTGGTGAGGGGAGTGAGGTGAGGGCACTAATGATATTGCATAGGGTTATACCGATGTATGGCTTTGTTAATGTCAGACGTTGTATTGATCGCACAATAAAGCAACCCTACTTGTGATATGATCGAGTGTTTGACCACAAAGGCCCAAAACAGCCTGTGAAACCTGCCGAACAATATCACGTCCATGGTTTATTTTAAACTTCAATGTAAGTGCAATATTTTGAAATACATGTGGAAAAACGTATTATATATTTGGTGACTTCATTCCAAAGATGTGTGTCAGCCGCACTCACGTGCTCTCAGTTTATATAGGAGAAAAAAACCTCAACCCTGTCTACAAAATTACTTTCCCATAATACTAAGCTGCACTCTCGATTTTGTTTTGATTATGGTTGCAGTTCGAAACAGTTTGAAACATGCGGTCAAAGTGGTAAATTGAAAAAAAAAACATCATGGTCTGGCTTAATCTGTACTGCACTGTAAGTATTTGGGAGCCCCCTGAATTAATAACGACCTAGACTCTGGTTTTGAAATGATAAAAATCTAGCCAACATTTTTAACAAAAGGCGGGCGGACGGACAAAAAAACAACAACAGTCTTTCAGTTGACTAAAAGTGTGAAGCAGGTAAACAAGACAAAATGCATACAAATGAATCCAACCACACCAAAACAACAGCCACATCACATTCACATCGTTTTTCCTTGAGGGTCCCAAAATAACAGCAGGAGGTGTAAAGGCCATAATGATCAATCACTTTTCTTTTCAAAGAAGGAAAAGTCTCAGTCCTTGAGGAAAATGGTTCGATGGGTAATTTGGATAAACCTGTTTTTCATTTTATTGATATGTCAATTCCTTATGTCACAAAAATGACTGAAATTCTTCTTCAGGTGTGCGGCGTCCACTCTCAACTTTCAACCTGTGTTACACGCCACACCGTCTGATGCTGGGGGACGTGGAGGTGAGAATAAGACTCTTATCTCCTTGCCTGTCAGTCATTTTCTATAAGCCGATTAGAGAATAATGAGCTAACCGGGGGATTGAGACGACTTGAAAAGGCAACACCCACCTCGCGATGAAATGACGGGCGGTCACACGCAGAGGCGTTATATCAGCAGAAACACGGCTTGAAACGGACTTCAATTACAACATTCTTGATGAGATGGAGAAAAAAGAGCTTCGGGCAAATAAATAGAGCACGGCTTCATATTGTTGGAAAGCTTGTGTTTCTCTTTTTTTCTCTCTTTCCTTTAGGGGCCAATGGGGCTGCAACACCTCAACACGAACGGCCACCTCAGCAAACCCTGTAAGAGAGGATGAAGGAGGGAGAGGAGGGGGTGGGGAGGGGGGGGGGTGTAGTATTAGCAGAAAGCCTGGGGTGGTAAGTAGATCTATAGGGAAAACACAGCTAATCCAATACTCACTGAGGAGGGGAAACACAATCACTTTGGAGCTCTGAAACATAATTATTGCGAGCAAGTGTTAAATCTTTGCGGCTGTCTCGTAACATTTTGTTTCATTTATTCAATTCAGATATGACACAAAAAAACCAACAGCAACATGTGCTGAAGTGTCCAGGATGCTCTTCTCTCAAGCCTGCTGTTGTTCTTTTGTCGTGAAACAGCCGTGGGGGGTATCGATATTTTAGCAAGATGTAATCTATTATCTCCGTTACAGACAAGGGCTAACAAGAGATCCTGTTTGTCTGCCAAGCACTTTGGGCAAAATGCAAATGCAGCAGCTCAATCTCCCATCTGGGCTGCACACAGCTGATGAGGGCTGATTGTGTGTGTGTGTGTGTGTGTGTCTGTGTGTGTGTGTGTGTGTGTGTGTGTGTGTGTGTGTGTGTGTGTGTGTGTGTATGTGTGTGTGTGTGTGTGTGTGTGTGTCTGTCCAGAGGAAATGCAGCCTTTGTGCTCCAATACATGGAGGAAGTCGGTGGGCTCATGACTCTTTCATTTTATTTATTTTTCCGCGAATGTTCTCCCTCCACTCGCTCAGCTCTGAGCGGCTGAATTATTTATCGTACAAAAAGGGGGAAGAAATGCAAAGGGAAACAAGGACGATCAAAAATGGAGAGAGCTCAGCGTGAGATGCACAAATACACCCACACACATCACATCTCAGGCATCCCCCCCACACACACCATCCTCCAACCCACACACATGCAGGCTGGTTTACATAAACACAATCACACAGACACACACACAGTTCCATGGATGCACGGTTCAGTGATGTGAAGTGTCATCGTGCTCGGAGATAGCTTTGGTTTTCTATATTTGGAGTGCTGGTCTGTCTGAATTAACAAGGGAGAGAGACCTAAGGGAAGACAGAGAGAGAGAGAGAGAGAGAGAGAGAGAGAGAGAGAGAGAGAGAGGTGGGGTGAGGTTGTCTCAGTAGGAGAGAGAGCGATTAATGTACCAGTGAATTGATTACACAGCGAGTTGTGAGGAGGGGGGGGGGCATAAAGTGATACCCTGTTGAGGAGGAGAGTTCGGGGGGACACCAACAGGTCAAAACAGCAGCTTGTTGTGATGTAAACACCTCCAGCAGGATCACGGTTTCATCCCCATGACACCTGAGAAACACCCGTGATCCAAGGAGGCTGCCCCAATAGCTCAGCTGAAAGAGGAGAGGGGGTATTTTTTAAAGAGCATAGCATTCATGACATGATGGTAAAAAAGTGTCCATCAAATGATTCTGTTACATGAGATGACAAGGAGAGGCTGGCTTTAAGGTAGCAGTGTAATGTCATTATGAGATTGTTAACAAAGAGTGTCAAACTGAAAGGCTTTCGGGTGTCAAACATGAATAAGTTACCTCATTAAAAGTCAGTCACACTCTAAACAAAACACATGGTCACATGACTTGATCAATTGCTTTTTTTATTTGACCAAAGGACCCTGATTGTGTGCTTGGATTTGAGATGTGGGTTTGGTGTGTGTTTGCACAGTACATTCAGGATGTATTTCTTCACTCTTTTTTCCACATTTTGTTATGTTGCAGCTCAAAATTGAGGCCAAACTGTTCACTCTTGGTTTCATCAGACCAGGCGATCTTGTTTCTGACAGGCTGTGAGGCCTTGAGGTGCTTTTCTTTTTCTTTTTCTTTTCGCAAACTCCAAGCTTCCATGTGTCTTTCACTGACTAGAGGTTTCCATCTGCCCAGATCGGTGGATTGTCGCACAGATAGTTGTCTTTCTGGAAGCTTCTGCCATCTCCTCACAGGATCTCTGGCTCAGTCATTCATTTTGTAGGTGACTGACAGAGATGCAGTTGAGATGCAGTTCTGCAGTGTATGTCAAGTGGTTTTAATCCTTAATCATGAATACAAAATGAATAAATGAATACATTATTAATTAATTACAAGGTGATATCAAAGCTCATTGGATCCACAAGAGTCTCAGCTTTCCAGTCATACCCAATTCATATAATAGTCAAATACACTATTTTAGAATAGGAGAGAATAACACATTTCTGTGACACAGGTCTGTGTGCAAGCAACTGCATGGTTTTGGCCCAAAACTGCATTGGATTGTCAGAAAGTATTGAGACTCTGGGGTACCCAAAGAACCCATTTGCGTTCACATATCTTGCGGTGAGGTCGGCCTCTGCCCTTGAACATTTTGCCCTGAAAAACTTGGAATTAAGTGTAACTGACATAATTCAGGCGTTCACAGCTCTTTGTTTGTAAAGAGAAAAACGTGAAACTTCTTACAGCCACATTCCAAGTCTCCAAGCGACGAGTGTTTGGCACTCAGAGGATAGATTTTGGGTGGAGTATCACTTTAATGGTCGGCCAACAGAGAGAGCGATGGAAAGGGAGGCCGAGGGAGAGATATGACGGGTGTTTATGAAAGTGACCACCCAAAGAGTAACAGTCCTGTCCACTTTATTGATGAGACGCCCCCCCCCCCCTCCCCCCCGGCTCGGGCTACACCTGTGATTGTTTCCGCAGCTCGATCCTGTTGAAATTATTCGTCGGCCCTCCGGCTCTTTCCGGCGTAGTCACAGTCAGTTTCTTTCCTCTCTAACATCGATCCTCATGAGGGATGGTGGACTTCTGGGGATATGGCGAACATGCAAATTGAGCAAAACTTTAATAAAACAAATGCAACATCAAGAGCAAAACTTTATTCAGAGAACTAAACAGGTGACTGATGTCTGGATGGTGCCAACATCATCCACAAAGGGCCAAGCTTGAAGCAATCGATAAATGAAATGTTGCATTTACTTTCTTCCATTGTCTTCCTTATGACAAACAAACCACGACATTACTTCAAGTGACTTCATGAGGCAAAGTGATGGCTTTATGTTTTGTTTCTCAAGCTGGTAAACAATGTTTCATATCAATACAAAGGTTTCAGAGTGCTTAGTGTTATTATAAACAGCCGAACTGTGGTCATTTTTCACAGTGTAAAGCAAATACTGTTTTTTAACACCAATATAAGCCTAAATGTTCATGTTTCTGACTCATTTTCTGTCACGCCATATATATGGAGTATTTGTTAAACATAGAATATGTTTGTGTACATATTTGCTAACAATAGCTTAATAGTTTTAGGATTATATTTGAACATATTTAGGAATGTTAAAGGAGCTGTATTTAACATTCTGAACATTAATATAGGAGCAAACAACTGTTTTCTATAGTGGAGTAATGTCTACCTGAGCAGAGACTGAAGTCCTTCTCCCTCTGAGTGTGTTGTTATCAGTTTTTTGCTAACTTCTTCGCCGGCCGTGTGTGCTTTCAGTGCATGTTAGTGCACCGGCTAGCTGTTGGTAGACACTGTGAGCTCTTTCGGCACTTCAACCGTTGTTTGCACCGTCGCCTTGTCGAGAGCCGTTGAGAGGCAACAGAGATGCTCCCAATCCCGTATCTTGCACAAAAGCTGCACAATAAATGACTTTCACAAAGTCATCATTTCACCCCACCTCCCCAATCCTGATTGTGCATACGAGAAAAGCAATCTTATAATTGGCGCGGTACACAACATACAAAAAAAATGTAGAACTAGTTTGTTGAGAGGAATTCCGTAAAGTCAAAGAATATTTTGTGGACTGTAGCTTTTTCCTTCATTAGACTTGGAAAAGACTTTAAATTATCAGCATGGAAGTGAACTGAAATATTTAGATATCTTTAGACTGTCATAGGTTGAAGCAGCGCTGGCTAGCACTATCATGTTTTTGCTAGTTTGCAATTAGAGTTTAAAATGAACCCATACATGCTTTATGGTTGACATGAGCATCAAATACATATATGGATTTAAGGGAAATCTAATCATAGCTTACGCATAGAAAAAGCTGTGTTGAATAGAACTAAAGCCAAAGAGCCAAAAGGAGAAGCCCTTTCACGAGCAAAAACATGCACAGATACAATATTTCAGACTTGAAGGTTCAGTCAGCACACTTTGGAACAAAAAACAAATGGCTTTTAGGCCACGCTGGCTCTGTTAGTCTGCCAGATGATCCTCCACTTTGGTCACAACATTTAGGATTGATTGCCATGAAATCTTGCAGAGAAATCTTGGCATCGTCACTGTGAGCATGTTAGCATGCAGACGTTAGCATTTAGCTCGGTGCAGCCTCACAGAGGGTCTCTGTGAGGTTTCCCACTAAGAGCCTGCCGGAGTGGTTCTCTGTAGCGTGTCACGAATATATTAAAATGTAAGGTTCCTCCACATTCTAGCACGGTGGTTCGCCATGGACAGAGCAGCCCGATGCGGAGTGCTTCACAGCAACAAGGCAGACCGCATTCTTTAACTGAGGTCACCACACAAAATGATGATATTACACAACTCTCCTCTGCACACTGCACAGCCAATTGTCCTCTGTCTCTGTCTCTTTCTCCCCCCCCCTCTCATTTGGTGCCCTGTAATAGGTTTTTCCCAGATGCAGCACATTTGCCCACATCTTCCTCCTTTTGTTCATTAACCTCACAGTGAACTGAAACCGCCCCTTGTTATGAACATTTAAAAAGGGACGGTGCCACTAATCAGATCCGACAGCAAGAAAATACCACGACATTCAGAACACACATACCAGGGTGTGTATTCCACACACACACACACACACACACACACACACACACACACACACACACACACACACACACATACATACATAGAGTATTGCACTTACACTGCGTTTGAGAGTTTCTGCTGGATTTTGATGTAATGAAGTTGTGTTAAATAATTAAATAAATGCTTGAGTGGCCATTTAAAGGGATGAGATGTGCAAAGTGAGAGGGAAGCCTTGATGGAGAAGGCGCTCGAGTTGAGCCATTCGAGCACTACTGTAGTGGGAGAGAGAAACATCCAAGGAGAGATGGAGGACGGGATGGGGGTCTCATGCTTTTTGGCAATTAAAGTGATTAATGCCCTCCTGCTGAGATGGTGGTGGTGGTGGAAGTTGGGGGAGCTTTGGTTAATGGAGCCAGATTAAGAATAAAGGTCTGTAAAGGACTCAAAGAGGATGAGAACACCCAGAAGAGAGAGGAGAGGGGAAGACAGGGAGTCAGATGCAGAGGTCGTTGAGCGATGACACCCTGAGACGATGCGAGAGAGGAGGAATGGAGAACAGAGAAGAGTGACTATAGGGAGCAAACAAAGGCCTCTGTGGAAACTTTCAAATCTTGCTCCTGTGTGTGTTTTTCCACCCGATAAATCCATTCTGGTATTTGTCCTTGATCTGGAATGCAGAGTACGGCTCCTTGTGAAAGGAATAGGCCAACATTTTGTGAAATACGCAACACATACGTCTTAATGAGTTCGGTGATAATTTACCGCTTTTTTACCGCATTCCTTTAATAAAGCATATGTAAGCATGGGGAAAATGCTTTTTGCAGTGTTGCAGTGTGTTCATAACTTTGAACCAATTCCAACTAACTCTTGGCTGTCTTGGCTCTCTACGAGAGTGTTTCTGTGATCAACGTACATATTAAAGTTATGTCTCTATACTGTACTTACTAGTTTCATTCTGGTCTCACCATTTTTGTGCCAATGCTTAGTAGTCATACAGACAAAAATTAAGCATTTTTCTTCATCATCAACAGCCTCGGTGGACCAGAATGCAATTCTGTCACAAACATTTTGAGTCACAGGTGATAATATTGTCCTTAGTATAATATGAAATTGGTCGTGTCACTTACATGCTCGATGTGTAACCCACAAAACTGCATGCCACAGAGGAGGAACTCCATTCTGAGAAATGCAGTACTTAACTAACTGAAACAGTGGTTGAAGGAGCAGTGTGAAGCAAAGAGGGAACCATAAATCTGAAACAAATCATGACCCAAAATAGCTCCTGGAATACTGAATTTTACAGATGAAATTTTTCCCAACATTGCTTTGCTTAAAGTTACCATAATGCTGCAAATTCAGCTACTTCAATCCTTGAATAATGAAATATAACTGTAGTCACATTTAAAAATTGCAGGGATCTTTTGCTTTCTCCCTACACCCTGCAGTGTTTAAACTTTTTTTTTTTTTTTTATGTATTCATCCTTTTTATGACCCTCCATACAGCAGCATCCATTGGGGACACGTCCATGTGACATCATCCCCGACAGGAATTTCTGGTCGGACAGGGAGGGAAGAGCGAGAGAGAGTGGAGGCGTTAAGGGGGAGAGAGATGAGGAATGAGAACATTACGCATTGGCTCGAACTCTGGCAGAGGGAGATCTTAAGTGAAATGGTTCCCCTTTGGGAGAGAGACAGAGAGGGGTTGGGAGGGAAAGGGAGTGGGACTTCTTGCCAGTCTGATTTGTCTCCAAAACCGAGAAAGAATGAGAGGGGGACATAAGATATGGGGCAACCGAGAAAGTGAAGGACACACAGAGGAAAGAGCTGACAGTGAGACGGGGCTGTTTCTGGTTTTGGAGCGAAGGAGAAGGAGGTTGTGAGAGGAGATGGCAGGTTTTTTTTGTTGTTTTTTTACCAGCGTGGCCCTTGTGCTGACGGACTTGTTGTCCTGAAGGCCTGAATGATTTATTAAAGTGAGGAGTGGCAGAGAAGAGGGCAGCCAGGCGAGCTCTGATTAACTAGGGAAGCGAGGGAGGACAAGCACTCCTCTATTATTCATTACTCCACAGGAGCACAGAGAGGGAGCACGGCTAGAGCAGCCGTAGTAGGGAAAGACAGAAAGAAACAGAAGTGGAGTGGACATTTTTGTCGGCTGGTCGCCCCCCCCCCCCCTTATTTAAAAAAATAAATGTTTGTAGTTTGCTTTGTTTCCCTATTTTTGCCCTTGATGCAAGGCTCGCTCAGTAAAGCTCCGTTTCTGCAGGGCCACGGATCTGTCTGCCCACCTCAGTGTCTGAGCGGGAATAGAGCATGCATGCAAAAAATGTAGGCACACGTGCACACACACAACAAAACCAACCACACACACACACACACACACACACATACACACACACACACACACACACACACACACACACACACAGGATCTCCCTTCAAGGCACGTTGTTCGCTGTCACATACAATGCTCTCAAATATAGCGAGACATCAGTCCACTGCTGGTCTGGACTGTTGCAAAACAAACATGCGGCATTATCGCATCCGTCACCCAACGGTTGTCGCAGCCATGTAGAGCCACAAAAAAAATCACACACATACACACTGGTGTTTCTCGTCCCTAAATAATAAAGCACAGCTCCATGCTGAGATCATGCTAGAAGATACTTTCCTGCCGCCGGTCTGACATAACCAATCTCTTCAGGAGTATAACTGAGAAGGGAGTCTGTTCAATACTTAAAAGGCAAAAAAAAAAAATACAACATTGATGACTTGTGGGCCCACTGGTTGCCATCTTAAGTCAGAGGCATCGTAAACCTCCAGTCATGTCTGCAACAATATCTGTGTGTGTCGATATAACAAGGGTATTTACATTTCTTTTGTATATTTCACCTGCATATTCACTCACGAAAATATGAAATGAACTCCTTTTAAATACTCTTCCTCCTCCTTCCATCCTCTTTTTGTCACCAATCGATTTCAGGTCGTAATAGTTGATTCTACTCGCTGTCAGTCAGGGCAGGTGTAATGGAGCACATTTCACACGGTTGAGCGGTTTATAGATTATCCTAACGTTCCTCTGGCACGTATCCCATCAGACAGAAAATTGCGAGGTGCGCTCAGAAAAGGTATTTCCATTCCCTCGATCACACTCTTTATTTCTCTTCTTTCAATTTTGCCGTCCTGCTATGTCATTGTCTCAGCCCTTCTATCTCTCTGTAGAGCCTGTTCTTCACCTCATGCCTGCACAGCCCATCTGCTCTTAGTGCTCTTGTGTTTTTATTTGACAGCAGTGGTTGAGGGCCGGCCTGTCATGTCAAGTAGAGGTTTTCAGACCCTGATGGGCCAAACAGTCTGGCTCCGATAATGGCCACCATTGCTGAAATCGCAGTGTGTATGTGTGTAGGTGGGGCTGGTGGTGGTGTTTGTGGTGGTGGTGGTGGTGGTGGGGTGGGGGAGTGAGGCAGAATTGGAAGCAGTGAGGAGAATGAGAATAAGATGGGAATGAAAATGTACAACCACGCCGCAGACTGGGCAAGTATCCGCACTCCTCCGCCACCACGAACCAGCTGGCTACAGACTACGTCAATAACAGTCCATTTTGCTCCACCGTGGTTATAATGGGGTTTCAATGAGGCATCAAATGAGTTCTGCTTGAACAGAATCACTGTTCAGCACAAAACTCTTCACCGCTGCAATTCTTTCTCCAGTGCAGGCAGAGCTGTCAAAAGGGCAACAGGGAGAGAGGGGCCCGAGGAAAATGTGCATTTGTGGTTTACCGGCCGGAGCATGTCTGAGACTCGGTGATCGGAAAAATAGAAACCCCTGCATGCAATGCGAAGCAATCTAATGCGACAACAATTCCAAATCTCATAGCTCTCAGAGAGAGGCAATGTTTCATTTTTAGTTTCAACAAGAAACATTAGTCATTGTGGCACAGTATTGTAGTGGATTGCATTAGATTGTGTTAAAAGGCGCTAAATTCGATATTCAGAGCATTAACATAGCAGCAAAAAGCTATTGTCTACGTCAGGATACGGTGGAGTAATGTCTACCTGAGCAGAGAATGAATTCACTCTCCCTCTGTGTTGTAATCCGAGCTTCTCCTTGCTTCGTTGTCATACTTTTACTGCATGTTTGTACATGTGAGCGTGCCCGATTACAGCTGATAACGCCACCCTCGTTCCCCCTGAGGTAAACACTGTTAGCTGGCAGCACTTTCGCCTTTTCGCTTGCACTGTTAGCGCTGATAGCACTGTTAGCGGCAAGCCGCCGTTGAGAGGCAATAGAAATGCTCTCAAAATTGTATTTAGCGTGTGTCCCTTTAAACCAAAGCAATGTCTACTCACCACTGCACTCACATACCCACTGAATTAAATGAATGCGACTCATCTTTTTTTCATCATCCAAACCAAAGAGATACTTGAAAATTACAGAAAATGTAAAAAAAGAAAAACTATCATGAAAACGAAAGAAATTGATTTCCCTCCATGCAAATAATCATATTCAATCTGATAAAAATGACTCATTCTCTCTTTGAGTTTGTGTTTTCTTCCTTGAAACCCGCTGAATTAAATCACAGTGGTATAAGTCACATTGCCTCACCTCCATGGTTGCGCTGTTGAAGAAATATAATGTTTTATGAATAAAAATGAGACTCAACATGGCATTTTGCAGTGTATGCTCCTTTTCTTCAACATGGCCCTTTAGTCGAGGCCAAGAGGAGATCTGTTTCAGCCGAACATTATGTATTCTACCACGGACCAGTGGACAGTTCGGTCCACTTTAAACCATCTGAATTATTCACCAGGAAATGTGAAACACTGTGTTAGCTCACCACAGTGAAAATGTGTCTGCGTGTGTGTGTGTGTGTGTGTGTGTGTGTGTGTGTGTGTGTGTGTGTCATCATCATTACATGTTTTTTATAATCTACATAAAATTGAAAAAAAAGAAAAACATTAAACAGCTTCAAACAATGCTGACACTAATCTTCCTCAGGGATTGTGACGAAGCACACTCGCGTAGGTGCTTTCTTAATACCAGTGGGGTAGAGATAGTCTGCAGATCAAAAGGCTTGAGTCAGACTTAATTAAAAAAAATATTAATCATATGTGTATTTTTTGTTTTTTGTAATTACCCTTATGCATAATAGTGCAGCTAATTGATTCATTAAGAATCACAGCAGTCGCCGGGGTGCTCGGTGGTGTAAAAGAAGAGGAGAGGGAGAAAGAAAATGAGAATAAATATAACTTCAAAGAAGAAGAAACAAAGTATTAACAAGGTTTAATGTAACACACAACATAGAGGACTGACGCTGCGCAAAGCAGCCGCAATAAATTGTTCTTTACTATATATTAGTTTTCATTCGCTGGTAGCGTAGTGTTGACAGATGTAAATGTGTTGAAGTTATACTTGATTATACAGTGTCATCTGCTGGTCAGTAAGGGACATTTCACATTTCTCATTCGAAGCCACAAACACGCGGCTGTGACGGACAATTTCACTGGAAACCATAAAAACCTGTGACTCATGTATTTATTGAGTATTTAAACATTTGGTCACTGTGCGTCCCTTGGGGTTACCCAAAGGGGTTACAGGTTAAGTGCACAGCCGTTCCCTATCAACAAAACGGAAAAACTGATAAAAAACACAAAACATATGCATCACCAAACATTCACTGTGAATACGAACACATCCACACACAAAGAAAGACCACTTTCTCTTCCAGAGACATTAATTCATACAGACGGCATGACGGACCTACATTGTCTATAAGGACTAGAGCCAAACCAGCCAGGTGCAGTTAGGTTCCTGCTGTGGCTGATTAAAAAAACACAAGTAAAGTCTGCAGCTACATTGGTAGAAAAACACTTAAACATCACTCTTCAAAAATAATATTATATAGATTTTTAGAAATATCACAAAAGAATAAAGGCTTCTTTGGTGTAGCGGCACACTACTCCGCTCCAGTAATGAGTAGGTTGATTTTGCTCCAATCGTAGCATCCCTTTTTCTAAATTGAGCATCACGGGCCGTGTTTGTAGACAGCACACAGCTGTATTGGCCTCACCGGACTGAACAACCAACACCCACTGTTTGCATTCTGATTACCAACTAGCCATCGAGTCACAAATGTCAGAGTCTGACTGGAACACAGCAGTTATATGAACCTTTTGTGACCTTTGGATACACCGCCACAACTGGACAGAAGAGGTCTAGCTCACTACAGAGATGTAACTTCACTAGAAAAAATATATATACATATCCCGCAGCAGAGCTGCTACAAATCATGTCTTCAAGAAAGCTGTATCATTGTCAGTGAGGCGAATAATGAATACTGAGACTTCTCCTTCAACTCTCCTTGACTGACAGATCAAAACCATTTCCCATGCTGTGCGGCAACACAGGATTTTTTTATAATCACACAAACACATTCTTGTCAAACAACAGTGTGAACTGTAGAGCTTAGTGTTTGACACAGTCCTCTGCACCACTTTGCCTGTCAGCAAGAGACCACTTAGCAGAGAGACTTTGGCCGAACCTTTGGGAAAAGCTGCGAAAAACAACAGAAATTTTGCATTATGAGGAGGCAGTCGGGAGGTGAGGGCAAAATTGTTCAACCCCTTCATTTAGAAATTGCCATCTTACCCCAAAGTAGTTGCTTGGAACAAAGCCCTCCCTGCCACAGAGCGAGGCCCACCACCAATCCGACCCCTCGGGTTTCTGCAGGATGGTGACCATGTCTCCCTCTTTGAAGCTCAGCTCGTCGGCAGCCTGAGCCGGGTAGCTCCACAGAGCGTACAGCACCCCGCTGTTCTCCGCCCCCATGGCCTCCTCCACACCTGGCATTAATGCATGTACATGTATGCATGTTTAAAACTTACTGTACCAGCATATCAGCTTTTGGCTAAGTATTGACTATGGAGGAAATCATAGCTTTATCTTGAACCCCTGTAATCTGTATTTTATCTGCATTACTACTTAATTTTCTTACATAAAAAAAACCTGCCAGTGAGTACATGAAAAGTTTTAGTGTCATGTGTTTAACATGGAATTTCAAAAGCTTCTCAGGCCTGCCAGAAGTGTGTGTGTGTGTGTGTGTGTGTGTGTGTGCGTGTAGGTGTAATTGCCTCACCCTTCAGGAAGCTCTCACACTCCTCAAACCCTACAGCGTAAGGATCGCACTTCTGGGAGGCGGAGGCGCCATCGCTCTCCGTCATGGCCATGACAGCGGCTCCATTCCTCACCAAAAACTCACACAAGGGACGGTCGTTACAAGAAGCGGAGCAGTGCAGAGGCGTCCTGTGGGCCAAAGAATGGGCGGTTAACACATGTGGGAGAACAAGATAGCTCTTCTGAAAATGTCCCATTACTGTGAGACGCGTTATGAGCTCTACAATGCCCTGGAGCAAAACCCTTGCGTTGGCGGAGTCAAAACTTAACACGCCACCTTTTATGTGTTTTGTTTCACAGAACCTTCATCAGAGAGAGGCAGCGGTGAAGAAGTATATCACACTGTCATAATACTACAAGTTAAAGTCCTGCATTCAAACCCTTACTTCAGTAAAAGTATGCAAAATGTACTGAACATATAAAAAAGCACTTAAATGTTATCACAGTTAATGTTCCCTGTTAGTGTTTTACAATTATATATGATGTTTCTGGATTAATATTACGGCTGAATTAATGTGTATGTTGCATTTTACTGCTGTGGATGTTTTCTTAACTCCTATATATATTGTTGGCTACTTTAATCCACAGCAATGCATCATATTCCATAAGTTCATATGTTTGTAGCCTTGCTGTCCTGTGAAACCCCTGTATCGCTCTAAAAAATTTAAAATGCCCTGTTTTCAGCTTTGTAACGATGCATTTTACAACTGATTCTCAAGGCTTTTTAAAGAGTTTTCTTCAACATATAAAGGAACACTTCCATATTTCAATTAACCACAAACATTCAACATCAACACATCTGGAGATACAAGGTTTTCACTGGACAGGAAGTGGAGGTAAAATTGTCATCTGAATAGTAACTGAAGCGTAAGTGGATTAAAAATTACACTTTTTTTCAATATTATAATAGAAGTACGAAGTTGGATGAACGTAAAAGTACCTTGAATTTGAGGTAGAGTACTTAAGTAAATGTTACATTCTACCACTAGAGAGAGGATATGGGGGCAAAGAATAAGCAGATATTTACCAGCCGTGGCTGTCTGGTGCGCTGACATTGGCTCCAATGCTAACCAGGAAATCCACCACGTTGTAGTGGCCCCCACAGATGGCGTTGTGAAGGGCAGTGATGCCCTCATCATTGGGTTGGCTGGGGTCGTTCATCTGCGGAAGACATTTTACACAGCTAAACTGTAATCAAGTACGTTACAAGAATTTCTGCTGTCAGATATTCTCAAACTGTGTCATATTAAGAAAGTAGTAAAGATGCCAAATGAATGCGTTTCTCTGTCTCTCTACTTTATCCTCCTTTCCGAAACTACTGTCAGGATCACCCTGAGACAGCGCTTAACCCCCCAACTGCTAAAGTGTAGGTGGAAGCTGTGATGCAGCACGAGCAACTTCCAGACAAATGTATTCCTGTTTGAAGGAGCAGCAGCAGGGATGTGTTGAATGCAGGCTCAGCAGTTAAATATCACATATTTCTGTACTTCTTTTAAGTGTAAATCCAGACCTAGAGCAGACTTTGGCTCTACACTTTACCGTCTTAGTTCAGACCAAGTTTTTACCCTATAGATTTTTTTTCTTTTATGGAGGCTGCCAAGCTAAAAATAAGTAATCTTCCAAAAATGTTTTGTTTTTGCAAGAAAAGTGGTAACTATGAGAAACATTGTAACCAACTTCATTATTGCCTTTATTTTAATGAATTGATTCAACCTTTTTTTTTTAAATCTTTATTCTCAATAGATTATGTTTTTGATAAATAGTTAATAGTCTTTACATTCGGCCTTTTCTGACAAATTCCTTTGATTTAATATCCTCCTTGTCTACAGTTTTTATGATTTTGCTTCCTTTATTAAATCAAAGCTTATTGTTTATTCAAATATGTGTAATATTTGTAAGTAATTATAGGTGCAATGGGTTTAGTATCTCAGGTATGATTACTATTACTGTAAGTAGCAGCAGCTGCAGAGTAGTAGTCGTGGCTGCAGTAAAGCAGTAGTCGCCATGGCAGTAACAGTATATACAATAAGGTATATTAGTACACACACACACCTCCTGCACGGCCCTCTGCACTATCTCCAGTTCCCCGACCAGCGCTCCGTCCAGCAGCAGGACGAGCGGGCTGAGTCGAGCTCGCCTCCCAGAACCTTTCCGCTTGGACTGCCGCAGGATGGAATGGTAACTCTGAAAGGGACAAACAGGATGCCAGCTTGCATAAAGTGAAACAGTTCACTGCAGAGAATTTGCAGTGAAAGGATTGAAAACAAACTGAATGGTGCCTTTACAGTACGTTGAATGCATAATAATGGCCTTTTTTTTTTGATAATTTGACAATTTCTGCTTTTTTTTCAGTTGGTCTAAACCCATTTCTTACTTTGAAATCTGGATGCATTGTGGTTACAGGTAGAGGATCAGGAGGCATAGCGGCCTCCTCTCCGTCTGAGGAGCTACTGCTCTCGCTACCTTGCTCCCCCTTCTGGCGACGGTCCTTCCTGTGAAAGAGCTTGTCGATGAGATTCTTGTACTGGTTGGGCTGGTAGTGGGAGGCCCTCTTCAGAGGCAGTGACTGGTCCGCGGAGCCCCGTCTCTTCAGGGCCCGCGGGATTTCTGCCCTCATGCGGAGCAGCTCTTCCAGGTCAGGAATCTCCTGTCTCTGGGCCTCGGGGGCCACCACTGGCTGTAGCCTGGTGGGGCTGAGGGGCCGGGGAGCTCGTGGAGCTCGGTCTGCACCCTCCCTTTTGCCCTCTGGCATGCTGGGATTCTGTGAGATCACGGGCATGGGAGGAACCAAGTCTAGCCGCTCCAACTCTGCGTCGATATCCCCCGAGTTCAGCGCTGCAAAGACGGACACCAAAACACATTCGTCAAGCAAAGTCAGTCGAACAAAGATCCTGTGAACACAGAGAGCAGATGTTGAATGTGTTATACCGTCACTGTATACGGCTGGCTGCCTCAGCTCAGGTGGGTGTTGCAGTGGCTGGGGCACATATTGGTGGTAGAACTCCCTCGGGAAGGGAACAGGCGGCAGGTACGGGGCCATGTCGCCTTCCCCTCCCAGGACTCTGGGGTGGACAGTTGACCTTGCTCCCCAGTGGGGGTTTTGGAGACGCATGATGACGGAGAGAGGGATGGGCTTGCGCTGGCGGGACTGAGTAGAAGTCGGGGGGATGGAAATGCGGGAGATGATGGGCTGAGGGTGGTAAGGGGAGTGGACTGGGGATGAAACATCTGGAGGTACGGCTATGCGTATGTTACGGGGGAGAGAAGCGTGGGAGTAAATGGGAGGTTGAGAGCGAGGATCCTGGAAGAGAAAGAAAAGTGTGATACATTCTAATCTAGTCCCAATGCACTGAATCAGATGACCGTATCATGTGAAGTGTCTGTTATAGCAGAGGAGAATTATCACATAACTCTGCATCTTTAAGGAGCTGTCAAGCCTCTTTTAGCCTGTTGTTTTCATTTCCAGACAACTTAACAAGCCAGTATCATGGTGCCGACTGTGCATTGCACCATTTTCTGTCCGGACTAATGCATCTTTAAAAAAAGGAAATGCTATATTTGAGTTTTTGATTTAACAAAGCTTGTGAAACTCCCATCCCCGCCCACCACATCCTGTCACTCGCAGTAACTCCCATTTCGTGGATATCTGTGGCTTCACAAGAGCTCGAGGAAATGGCTTAAGAAAAAAAAACTCTCATAGTACCTATTCGAAAGCCTCTCTGTTAACACCACCCACCTTTTTGGGGCTTGAGACCAGAGGAGGGCCATCGAGGTTGGATTCTCTCCAGCTGCCACTTGGTAAAGACGGCCGCAACCACGCTATCTCTGGAACAGGAAAGTGTTGAGTTAGAAAACAGAGACCACCTACAGTACAGGCTAAGGCGCCAGTGCTGCTCTGGTCTTGTACTCAAATGGTTTGCCCTGGACTAGTTCCACACCTTCACAATAAATAAATAGTCTATATAAAATTCACCACATGGTAAAGCCTATTTTTATTCACTCAATCTATTTAGAATAAACAATGTTCTATCACAACACCTCCATACATGACAAGATAAATTATCGTATTAAATTAATTGCCTAGCCCTAAGAGAAAGTAGCAGGAATCAACCAACTGTCATAGGTGTGGTGCGGTTTCTTCTCGTAGGACACGTCCAGATCTGTCTCGTTCCACTTGCCGGAGCTCTTTTGCTGCTGCTGCTGCACACCCTCATCTAGCAGAGAGAGAGAGAGAGAGAGAGAGAGATTAAAATAGAAAATGAGAGCAAAAGAAAAAAAACTGGTAACTACTATACTGTATATCTATGAGGCCTGTTGGAAGCATTTATTTGGTTCTGTCAGCTTCTGGAGCTTCACACCCACCACTACCGACTGTTTGGGCTTCATTATCATATGGACTTATTCATGAAGTACTTCTGTGATTGGCCGCATTGCTGACCCTAACTGCTCATAGCAAATCTATAAAACCTGACCCATCACCAGTTTAGAAAAGATCAACACTGAGGGAGAGTTCAGAATTCCTGGTTCGAATGGTGCGCTCCCATCATGTTGACTGAGTAGTGCCAGCCTCATCTGTAAGTTAAAACATCCACCCCAAGACCAGACTGCTCTTGTTTCTAAAAGTATCTCTTGTTCAGTTTCCCACCTTGCATGTGATGTTACCTTAAAAATGACAACAATGGGAATATAGTTTATCTAATCCCATTATAATGCCATATCTCTGTTGGGTTTAGTTGCACCAGAACCTCCATCTAACTACAGCCACTCACCGGGTTTCCTGAAACCGGGAAAATTTCGAGGCAGCGTGTTGGACATGGGGTGATTGAGCGACAAAGGAGAGCGGCCTCTGTCCGGGCGAGGCGACCTGCGGCCCCTCTGGCTGCTGTCGTATGGGCTCAGCAAGTTGGAGGAGGAGTGGAGCGAGGGAGACCAAGGCTGCTGGTCAGAAGAAACAGCTGTGGGGCTCTGACAGGGGCTCGGAGAGGGGCTCGGAGAGGGGCTCGGAGAGGGGCTTCTATCGGCGTAACTGATGGAGCCCCGTGGGCTCCTGTTGTACTGTGAGGGGGAGCTGCGCCTCGGCGAGTGAGGCGAATGTTTGGGGCTCGACCGGCCGAACGAGTAGTTGTCGCCTCTGGATCGAGGGACAGGAGAGCGTGATGCCCTCTTGATCTTAGGAGATGAGAGTGGGCTAGTGGTGAAGACAGAGGGCGGCGACGGTGTGCTTTTGTTGTTGAAGAAGACGGAGTCCACGGGGTTGAATGTTGTTGAGATCGGGGAGAAAGACTTTGAGCCGCCATTAGTGCTGTTGCTTGTCTTACTCGAAGTGATGGAGGTGATGGACTGAGGCTGCTCTCTGAAGATGGCAGAGCTGGTCTGAAGGGAAAATGTTA
Source organism: Ophiodon elongatus (assembly GCA_016806645.1). Lineage (NCBI taxonomy): Eukaryota > Metazoa > Chordata > Actinopteri > Perciformes > Hexagrammidae > Ophiodon > Ophiodon elongatus. The sequence continues at coordinate 2,336,263 of JACSYO010001502.1, forward strand.
TTGTTATTAACAAATACCATAAGGAATGACTACTGTGCATGGTAGCAACATGTGCATATTGTTTCATTTTATTTTTAAGATATAAAAAACCCTTATTTTATTGTCATTCAACAACTGTTTTTGACAGTCCGCCAGTGGCTAAAACTCATGGAATGTGTTGTTTTTGAATACCAACAACATCACTATTGTTTTATTTGAAGTAATATAACAAGGTGTGTAACTTTTACTGGCTAGTGCAGTTGTAGATACCCATTCAGCTTAGAATATGGACGGGTAAACCTCAGGAGAGCATTTCTAAGACAGAATGCATGCAGAATGGCAGTCTATGACCAGCTACGAGAGGGAGGGAGACTTCAACTCACTGAAGAGGAAACCAGGGCTGCAGGTGTGCGTACCGGAGACTTTGTGTTGTTGTTGTCGGACGAGGCCTCCTTCAGCAGGGAGTTGAACTGGTTGGATAACTCATCTGCTGTGGCCAGCGATGCATTCAGGTCGTCATTTATTGTCTGGACTGGACACAAACCACACAAGCACCATGGACAATTAGCGTAGCGTGTTACCCCCCCCTCCCACGTGGACAGAGTTACACTGAGCCAGACGAAGACAAGTGAAGGATTTGTGGAAACTCACACAGCATGCCGCTGCCAAAGCTCGCCTGAGAACTCATGTCTGCCAGGTAGCAGCGTTCGGCTCCTGAAAAAAGCAAACACACCACACCTGTGAGAAGGAAAGTGTCACAACACCTTTAACTGACGTTTTCACAATCTCGTGAGATTGATTATCATTTCGGCCCCCTCTCTCCTCCGTCAACGATAAAAATGCAGCAGATTCACACGAACAGGCTCTGCTGTGTGCCCTCTAGGTTCCCAATCATGCCATCCGGCTGAGCCGTGGACTCTTACTTTGATGCTGTAAAGTTATTCTTACCGAGGCTTCAAAATGACAACACTAAGGAGTGTTTAACCCTACCCTTTCTCTCCTGCTGCAGGCTCCCAGCTCTCTCACCCCCTCAGACTCTCTGACACAGAAATAAATACTTTCTACGAACGCACAACCAGAACGCCATTCATGTCCAAACAAGTTAGTTTGGAAACTGTAAATCAAATACTTGCAGGCACGCTTGAATGCCGAGACCGTCTCTCAGGGAAACTGGTCGCAGTGTCTGTCCTGCTTTGCTGACTCAACCCCATTATATGTTATGCCAGCTGTTTCAGCTTCACATTACGTATGCCTGGTCTGTTTGAAAGCCAGCTCCAGACAGACAGACAGGTGTAGTGCATTGATAGTCAAGGGAATGACTTATACAAATAATCCAGACAGATGTGTCTGCCAACAGGTCAATTAGTCCAGACTGGGAAGAACAAGCTGTTCAAATAATGTGTTAATGCCAGATATCACTGCATGCCTAATAATCACTTAAACATTTCTGGATTGATTTTCTGCTCATCGATATACTGTGTGACAACAATAGCTGTCAAATTCTGAGAACATAAATACTTTGGGCAGATTAGTTGTCAGCTTCTATTTGTCTTGCACTAACAATGGCAAATGTTAGTAAAAGTACAATTAAAAGAAATGATATAGACCTTAGTACCTGCAGTACCTAGATGAATTTTCCAGTGTTGTTATTCATTAAAAAGGGACATTTTACAATAAAAAAGAAAGAAAAGCTAACTACTCCGTGGCATCTTCTTCATGAACTTAAAACACTAAATATTAGTGCAGCTTTTTCTTTTTAGGTACTGTAAACCCTTAAATTTCAGAGAACATTTTTAAGAGGAGCAGTAAGTCCTGAAGGCCTTTATGTACAACAGCCATGTTAGTCTAATATGTTAGACAGGAAATACCGTGGGGATATTTGGGATAATAAAACATCTCAAAATTGAAGTGAAATCGTATGTTTATAAAAGTGTGTTGAGCCTTCCTTACACACCTGTCCCATTGAACTACTAATGGCCGTGCACGTACGGCCTCGCAGACGGACAGAGAGTGAGGTCAGTCTCTCATCAGCCTGTGAAAAAAAGAGAAGGAATCCACTGTCGCTGATGATTCAAGCGCTGGGCCTGCTGTGTGACCACTCGACATTTCTGTGAGCTACTTCGGTACGTCTTCTACTTCAAAAACAACAAAACAAAAACCATCAATGTGTTGAGTGTAATGTTTTATGTCTAAAGCTTTTCTAATGTTTTTCACCTTCAAGATAGTTTTGTAGTTTGAATTTCCCTTTCCCTGTCTCAGGAAGCTAAGAGTTAAGTGTCTCCTCCAGCTTAAACTCTTTGTGTTAAGTATGTCCCAGATTGAATGCTTTGTATCTGTACATGAGGGGAAAAAAGTTTTTTTTTTTAAATGTTGGCATAAAGAGAGAGGGGAAGGACGTTTATCGTTGTTGCCTGATACAAAAGGTGCACGGAAAAATGGTGCACCTTTAAAACCAGGCCAACCTGAGGATGAGCCCCCCAACACCAGTTGAACATGAGCCAGGCTCCGGAGGAAAGCATGTGTTATGTGAGCTCGTCTCATTGAAGCGTACAGCACAGCCAGATAATAGCTGTTCTTCACACTGTGGGCTGTGCTGTAGTCAGGCCTGGGCACACAGGCTCACATTCCTCAGCACTCCTCCCAGTGAGGCATTCACCTCTCACACACTCACACACTCACACACTCACACACACACACACACACACACACACACACACACACACACACACACACGGTCTGGGACACTTATCACTATCAAGGGCAGCTCACACACAAAGAGATTACACTCTCATTGACTCACAAAGGTCAGGTCGGTCTGCACTGAGCTCCCCGCTTCCTATCCAGAAATGCATTCACCCCGCCTAGGGGTGTCACAATATACCAGTAATGACGAGTGGTGTTTTCAAAGGAATGTTGGCATCATGGTAATAACCCATATTTGGTAATATTGTACAGAACTATTGTATAATAGTAATATTGTGAAAGGAATCCAATGCCTCTTAAATCATCTGATATACACAGTTAAGGTAACCGCCTCCCTACACTATCGGATTGTGAGTGTAACTCAAAAAGAAGAGACAAAACTCACAATAAACTAAGTTGAAGATTGTTGACTGTCAGCATTATTTTGTATTTCTATATAGCAATAATATTGTTATTGTGAATTATTTTGGCCACGATAAGTGGTCTCAAATGTAGTGAGAATCTGACATTGTGACAGCCCTAACTCAACCCCTTCCCAGTTTTCTCTTCACCGGTTCTATGACGACTTTTACTGGTTGTGTTATTCTATTGCCACACTGTCAGTTCACCATCAAAACTATATATTTAATTTACAAGTAAGTAAAAATGTGTATTTAATGAGAAGAGGTGAAAGGGGATATTATTAAAATGGTATTCTTAACCTATAATGCATTTTAAAAAGGTTAATTCAATTGTAATAGACTGAACCAACGGTATTACCCAACTTCCCTTTGGAGGGACTTTGACCTTCTAATCCGCTGACCGTGGTGTGATCTGTTGTCACAGAGAGTGCTTTTGCTTTTTGTTGTGGCTTGTTGGTTTTGAGGTGATATGTTCTTCTGTTTTGTTTTGTTTTGCTTCATTTCATTATATCTGGACAGCGAGTGTTGGTCATTTGCGTCTCGTCTTCCTTAGCTGTTCTCATCAGCATGTTGTATAACTATGCAAATACATGTTCCGGTAAACTCAACAGCCTTAGCCAGACTTTGTAACATGAAGGTTTCAAGAGGAGAAGCATATAGTACAAAGATGTTTTTATAGAAACAGGCAAGTGTACATGAGGTTGTCACATATATCAAATGAGGCAGCTGTTTCCCAGTGGAAAGGGGGGTGTTCGTCTTTAAGTATTGAAGCACAGAAACATTAATCATCAGAAAATGTAAAGTGGACTGACAGCTTGTGGCCTCTGCAGTGCTGCTATTCCAGGCGTGCGGATCTGCTGCTGCACTTCGGTTGCTTTCTTGAGAGAAGTTTCTTGGAAAACCTCAAATGCACTTCATGTCCAGTTCCTTTCCCGTGCTGTGATTACTATGGTTCCATGATTACAAGCTGGTTCTACCATTTTAATCTGCACAACAATTAGCTCTCTCGAGTGGTAAAGCCAGATGAAACCACGAAGGAGTAACAAACCTCCTGGCTACCTCGGCATACTAAGCTTTGAAAACTTGGAAAACAATTTAAGAACTTTGTTAACGGACACTCCAAAAAGCGGAGCGCTCCTGTAGGAAGCAGCAGGGAGATTAAAGGTTTAAAGACAATAATCAGTAGCTTTGCAGAACGCAAGGGTGTGTCTGACCAAGACTACAGGCGGGCCCTCCCTCTTTCTACTTCCTTTGAAGTCCTTCGCCAACAATTCCAGGTTAAGATTTGAACCGATTTTCTTATTAATGCAGAACTCCATATTTTCTTTGAGGCATACATTTGTTTCCTCCCCCTCCTGTTGGTCCCTCCTTCATATCCTCCCTTCAGATCTTTCTGGCTTTGTCTCTGTCCACAGTCCACTCTTGGCAGGGAACTTGGCTGAGACTGAATGATCAAAAAAACAAAAACAAAAACTAACTAAACACAGCTAAAGGCTTCCCTTTGTGGCTTGCTTTTCATGTATCTTTGCCATGGAGTCCTAAAAGCTAAATCTGGCTCATGCAGACAACATAAACTAAATCACGTCCCACAGGAGAATAAACCTCCTGCCGATGATACTCTCTCGTAGGTTCCTGAGAAAACCCCTGGTATTACTATTTATTTCCACAAGCTTTCTTAATTGCTCTCGCACAGCTTGATTTAAAATAGGAGGTATTTTGATGCCAGCGCTTCATGCAAACATCAAGGATGACATGCAAAGTGACATTCTAATCGGTGCACTACTATCTCATGTTGTGTGATTCATTCGAAACGGGGTGTTGACCTATCTGGAATCTGACAGAAGAATAGGGCTGATGGCGCAAATGCAAGTGGGAGGTATTGTGTCATTATTGTGGAAAACATTGTGATTCTACACTTGCATGGTGGCTCATGGTGGAGTCCGTGGTTTTCATCTTCAGTGTCTGCCACCACCACAGAAAGAGTGTTTCCCCAAATAAAGTTTATTCAAAGAATATTTACTCAGATAGAAAACTATGACCAAACTGATAATAAGCTATTGTAATAAGCTTTATTGATGCTATTTTCCCTCCTTAATAGCTTGAGCTGTTCAGTTACATTTGAGTTCCAAGCTGACATATGACCTACCATAAATTGCTCATAGATTAATCATATTAAGTTTTTTCGATACAAAACTCCACCCAAAGTTTCCACGCACCTCTGACCTAGTCATTGAGGTGCTTTCTGCCTCCACAGAAACAACAATAAGTATGCAAAGCACATTCGTGTCACAGCAGCTGAAGCCATTGCCAAAGACAACAGCCTTTTAACAATGCAGCTCTCTTGATCTTCTCAAACTTAAGGGAAGCGATCGGTCTCTGCGGGCTACATTCAAGCACGGGCCGAAATATATTTCTGAGGGAAAAGCGACTAATCCTGGAACCCGCCTTCATTCTTCTTTTGGGTAATAAAGCACGATCCCTTTCACTTCCAGAGCAACGCTGTGCTCCGCGGCATGTGACTCAGGAATCTCTCAGTGCCACACGACATAACAGAGATTTCTTACAGGTTACAGGCCCCGTCTAACGCCCACAGTGTGTCAAGCTCATTCTGAGATGAAAAGCAGAGCCATTACCAAGGAGCGACAAGTGTAACTGCTTTCATGTGTGAGCATGCATGAATTGGATCACCGAGTAGAAAGTAAAATAGCTGGTTGCTGTAACAGTTTTTATTGTTGGCAGCAGGTTGTATCACACCAATGCAGTCCAGCAGGTTTTTGAGTGAGGACCCGGAGCGGAGCAAACCCATTGCCGACATGCCATTTAAATCCTGCTCTGACAGGAAGGTTCGGTTTACTTTTGAGATTTGCTGCTAAGAAGTTCAGCAAATAGCCAGTGTTCACAGGAAACAGTGCGGAAGGAGTGGTGTAGTGGTTTGGCTTTTGTTTATCAAAATCATCATCGCTAAACTACGAGACAATATGGTGATCATGCATAATAAATATCACATAATGGATCATAAAAACACCGTTCAATCTGATAAGCTCACTATTAAATCATTTGTAATGAAGTCACAAAACCTCACAAGTCCCTGTAAATAAGGCTGAGCGATATGGTCGAAATCTTCTATCTCGATATCGGTCATTTCATACTGTATGTCAATAATGATATATATCACGATATAGCATGTTTTCTGCTAGTCCATGAGATAAATAGTCTATATGAAATCCCCCCCCTGGTAAAAAATATTTCTGGGTACTCCTGCATGACCTAAATACTTGACAAATGAAAAGCACTGAGAAATTTCTCATTTCATGAACAGGTTTGGCACAAATTTAACGCAACAATTTCAAGTTTCATTATAGAGGGGGAAAAAAATAATATGTCCTGCTACACACTGACTAAGTTTATATGCACGCACACAAAGTAAGCTGATTAAGGCAATAGTTTGATTTAACTACACTGGGATGTTCCCTGAAGCAGACTCATTATCAATTCAGAATCTGAGACATTTGAGTTTGTATGTACTTGTTATTTGTAAATTAGACAACTTAACTGTATATCACAATAACTCAATATAAGATTTAATCGCGACATGATTCCATAGAAAGAGGAGACATGATCACAATGCATTGTGCCCAGCCCTACCTGTAGACAGTCACCCTGGCTGTATGACTGTCTGTTATTGTCTTCTGCTGCTGAGTCTACCACAGTCCAGCAGCTGGCTGCTGCACTGAAGCTTTCCTACGCGGATGCAGACTGCGAGGCATGCCAGGCAGAGATGGTAACATCTGATTTTCATTAGTTTGAGAACAAGCTCCTCCTCGCCTCCAAGACCTTTCACAATGATCGAGAAAACTATGGAAAAAACTATTCAGGAAGGGGGGCGTTCTCGCCACTGTTCTTCAGTGGAGCTACCGAACTCAAAGAGCTACAATGACGCGATATTAAAATACAACTTTTTTCCTCCTTACACCGTATTTCCCACGCAGATAGATGCACAGGCTATACGCGATAATAATAATAATAAAAAATCCTTACCTCAAACAAATGAATCTTTTTCTTCTTCTGCTACCTCTTGTCTTCCTGAAGGAGTCGGGTCGCTCAGACTGCGTTGCGCTCCAGACATTCAGTCATAGCTGCGTAACTTACCGAGTGGAGTTATTTTGGCTCAGAGTCCAGCCCCTCTCCCTCTCTCTCTCTCTCTCTCTCTCTCTCTCTCTCTCTCTCTCTCTCTCTCTCTCTCTCTCTCCCCCTCTCTCTCTCTCTCTCTCTCTCTCTCTCTCTCTCTCTCTCTCTCTCTCTCTCTCTCTCTCTCTCTCTCTCTCTCTCTTTCTCGCTCTCTCTCTCTCGCTCTCTCTCTCTCTCTCTCTCTCTCTCTCTCTCTCTATCTATCTCTCTCTCCCCCCTGCTGTAACCCGAGCCAGGTGTTCCCACACAGCTGGCCCAGGTGAACCCAGGCATGCCACCGCGTTAGGGCAGACTCTTTTTAAATGACGTCTTCTGTGAAGAGCAGGACGCCTCCGAGATGCAGGCACATACAAGCTTTAACAGCTTTATAAACGCATTATTTTCAGTATATTTTCATATACAGAAACCTAAGTAAGCGAATCATAAATATTAAGATATAAACAATATAATATTATATTGTATGGGCAGCATTTCTATGACAAATGTTAAGATGTTCAACCTATATGTATATGAACATACACGAATATGTATTTTGTTTGACATGGTTATACGATCTTCAATTATACACTTCCAAATCTAAAATTAGATTTAGAAATGATTGGCTAAGAGCATCACACATGTCTGAGAAAATACAGGTTGCATTGGAGGTTAGATGTGTGTATGTTATAGTTCTACTACAGTTCATCATATTCAATATTGCCATACCTGTATGTAGAAATGCTGCTGTTGCGAACAAATTTCCCCTTGCGGGATTAATAAAGTAACTATCTATCTATTGTTGAGTTGCTTGTTTCACCCGAAACCTTGATAGACTAATGCCTGTACAAGGTAGGACCGTTAAGGGACATTACCAATATATCATTATATTCTTATTATTGCTTGTGGTGTCAAAATTGGACAAAGATTAAACATTACCCAATATTTAGGTACAGCATCAACAGATCACTGATGATGGCCGCTGGCCAATGGACCTCTTCCAATGAAACGTCAGTGTCTAAGTTGCCTTTAAGTTTTCTAAACATTGCAGAAGTTCCCATTATTTTAAGGGAGTCAATTAATAAAGCATTTGCCTCGTTACTTGCACGCGTGGGCAGGTGGGCATATGTCAAGGGTGGAGGGATAAATAAAGTATTTAAAGTATTTAAAACTTAAAAGAGTTGAACTGTATTTGTTTACTTCTATTTGTTTGTATATACTTTTGTATTTCATCTTTTTAAAATAAAAAGTACAAAGTACTTTTGTGAATGTGACTCTTTGCTCAGGTAATTAAAAGATGCGCATTACACCAACGTTACAGTGTTCGTTCTGAACTGCGGACGTCATAAACACGTGGGCGTGTGTGTCAATCATATAACGTCATTGCGTCACACCGACGTGTCCCGCCCAACGCTTGTCAAGCGTTTCCGCCAAGATGGTTGTCGGTGCCTTCCCTATCGCCAAGCTCCTCTACCTCGGGGTGAGGCAGATGAGTAAGCCGTTGGCGAACCGGATTAAAGCCGGAGCCCGCAGGAGCGAGTTCTTCAAGACTTACGTCTGTCTGCCGCCCGCACAGAGTGAGTAATCGAGCAAAGGCGAGCTATGACCGCTAGATGCAGCGTCAGACACGCGAGGGCTAAGCGAGGAGCCGCGACAGCCAATCAGATTGTAGCTGTCGAGAGCGCTTAGCCAATCATTGTCATGGGTCTACCTGGTCAACCAATGGCAGCCGGGCAGGCTCGAAGAGGGCTGGATTTGTGTGTCATTGAACAGGTAGTGTGTAGCCTTTACTTTTTGTCCGGTCAGGAAAGCAGTCTGAATGGCTTTTGACGCACAGTATGTAACGAGTTTTGACCTGCCAGTGCGGTCTTTTGTTGAGTCATATTTGTCAGTTTAGTTTCACTAAATACTGCCAAAAATACGTCATATGTTTATCAGAAAACCTGTGTCAAAAGCACTGAAAAAAGCCTACCTAGCTCTAACTGGTCACCAGTCATGTTCAAAACATTTACACTATTCAAACGAGAGAAACTACACAAATAATAGGACACAATAGCACATTAAGAAGAGAAAGCTTTGTTTGGAAAATATTAGTACATAGTCTTTTTATACCCATACAATAACATATTGTATTTGATATTCTATTATATTGCTGTTTGTTACATTGCTGTATTATACTATATATTGTGATAT
>JACSYO010001503.1:0-20000 GCA_016806645.1 Ophiodon elongatus
TATATATATATATATATATATATATGTGTGTGTGTAAACATAATGTATATACTGTACACACATACCCCCCCCCCCCCACCTTGTGGCCCACGTTGATGCTGCCGCAGTGCAGGCTGTTGATGTCCTCTCTACATTTGTCCATGAAGCCACAGATGAGCCGGTAGTCGCTGAAGATGATGCTCGTCATCTTGGTGACGTACTGGTTGCACTGGTACTCGCTGACGTTGCCGCGGTGATCCACCAGGCAGGACACCAGGTAGCCCCTCCCCCGCTCCTCCTCGTTACACTCCTTTATCTGGAGGCAGAGATAGATGTATGTGTTCATACTGTAACAAGTCAACACTCCATTGAACGTGACAGGAAGTTGACCGCGGTGCGCGCTGACCTCAGCGATGGTGCTCCTGCAGACCTCCGTGGCCACCGACTCAAACTTTGGATCTGTGGTCAGATTGAGTTTATAGTTCCACAGCAGCTGAGAGAGAGAGGGGAAAACATTACATTTCATACACGTGTTCAGAGGAGGGTCATCTACCGGTGTCTGTGTGAAGAACGGCATGCTGGGTACAGCTCGCTCCCCGCCGCTCGCCACAGCCACAGAGTGTCTATAAGAAGTGGACGTCGTCGTGGTGACGTCACTCGTTGGTTTGTGGAATGTTTTGAAGCCTCGAGTTCGGCGATTTGGCCGTCGCCATCTTGTTTTTTTGCAACCAGTGAACAGGAAGTGACCATATGTGGACTGAGGAAGACGTAGAGACCTGTCAATCACCTTGTAGCCCCGCCCCTAAAGCATCCCCTCTTTATGGTCTGTCTGACTCTAATGGACCATAATTTACTAAATGAACATCATGCTGTATTGAAGAAGACTTGAAACTAGAGATTGAGACAAACTCATGTTTACAATGTTTACTGAGGGAATAAATCAAGAGAGAAGTAGAGTCATTTTCTATAGACTTCTATACAACCAGAGGAGTCGCCCCCTGGTGGTCAGGAGAGAGAATGCAGCTTTAACACATGAAGCTTTGACTTCTATACAACCAGAGGAGTCGCCCCCTGGTGGTCAGGAGAGAGAATGCAGCTTTAACACATGAAGCTTTGACTTCTATACAACCAGAGGAGTCGCACCCTGGTGGTCAGGAGAGAGAATGCAGCTTTTAAGACATGAAGCATCGGCTTCACTTGGTAGAACCGGAGGTTGCCGCCTGGCTACAGTCAATTTAAAAACAGATGAACAAAGAGACGTCTAAATAAATAGATTTAAAAAAAAAAAGTACAATGCTTCGTAGCTGTAGAGCCTCTTGTCCCTAAAACCAACGAGTCACGTTGCATCGCTTTAATTATGTAAAGACGTCTCTTTAGATTCTCTTTCTGTCCTTTTGCATTGTGTTTAGTTTCCTGGATTCTCCAGATGCTGACAGTCAGACCGCCCAGAAAATAACAGCCCGTCTCTCTCCCTCTGTGTGTGTGTGTGTGTGTGTGTGTGTGTGTGTGTGTGTGTGTGTGTGTGTGTGTGTGTGTGTGTGTGTGTGCGCGCGCGCGTGTGTGTTAAAGTTCACTTGTGATCTTAAGATGAATAGTTTGACAAACAATACCTTTAATTTCAGATCGACTTACTGACTAACTCATATGTCCTAAATGTGGAATTTCTACTGAACCACAACATTTCTTAAAGGGACAGTTCACCGCAAAATAAAAAATACATATATTTTTCCTTTCACCTGTTGTGCTATTTATCAATCTAGATGATTGAGTCAGTTTGACTCCAAAACAATGTAGATTGATAAATAGCACTACGGATAAGAGGGGAGAGAGAGAGAGAGAGAGACAGAGAGAGAGAGGGCGAGAGGGGGAGAGATTTTAGGGTGAACTGTCCCTTTAAGAGCGAGAAATGATCAAGTCAGTGTGTCAACAGAAGGTTTTACCACGTGACAATAATTGTTTGAATCATGAGATTAATCTCCAGATTCTCCAGTGTGTCATGTAAATTGCAGCCGGTGCTGTAATAAAGACGAGTGGTCCATTAACCTCGTGGCGGTCCATAAACCATAAAGTTAGTCCTGTATTCACAACGTGGCTTAAAGCTACTTTTAACTTGTTATGAATACGGACTCCGGGGTTTTACTGATTTAGAACCAGTTCCCGTTTAGAACCGGGTTTCGGGGGCATCCCTAGTTATGAACCAGTCTCAGTTTAGTCCTGGTCCTCTGAGACACTTCCACGTTAGTCCACAGGGGGCGCCAGAATCAACACAAGAGGAAAGTTCCTTGTAGTAACTTTAAGCGAAGGTGTATATATACACACTATAGTGTAAATATACTTAAAAGTACCGAAAGTAAAAGTATTCTGTACAAAGTAATTATACAGAATGGCCCATTTCAGAATAATTAATGTATTCACCACTTTAATTTGGCAGCTGGTAATTATAATTATACTGCAGGGTGTCTTGTGAATTTCTTCTTGGGATTAATGAAGTCTTAATTTATTTTAATCTACGATAATACAACATCATAATGTAATCGTTGATTACATTTCGGATTTTTTATCTGAATCTGCAAACAAACTAAATTCATATTTAACTCATAGTAACATAGTAAATTCATAGTAACGTCAACTAGAAATACTAAAAGGTAAGTACAAGTACCTAAAAATTGTACTAAAGTAAAGTACTTGACTAAATGCAGTTAGTTATATTCCACCAGACAAACAGATTCTCTCTCCTTTGAACCATCGAAAGAATAAAAAGATGAAAATGAAAGATGAAACACTTACGTGGTTACAGTCGGGAGCGATCTCAGATTCCTGCAGAAAGAAAGAAGTCAAACGTCACAAGATGTGTGTACATGTGACACATTATACACACACACACACACACACACACACACACACACACACACACACACACACACTTAATTTCACATGAACAAAGAGCAGAAGCTCTTCAGACTCTCCCACAACATCCTCGACTATCAGAGGGAACACAGCAGGAGAAGCTTCTCTTGGCAGTAAAAACATTAAAAATAATAAAAAGACATGAAAGCCGGGCCCACGGGGACCGAGACATGAAAACAACCCTCTTCTGATTCAAACCGCCAGAGGAAGAGATGTGAGGAGGAAACAGGAAACAGAGCGCAGCGGCCTCCAGGGATTAGGAGGACCGAATTAGTGAGACTCGGAGTTATTGATTAACGGAGACGCTGCTCCATCCACATCAAAGGCTTCTGGGACGGGATTAACGGAGCGGAGGATCACAGGATGACAGGATGACTGATATCAGAGCAGCGACACGCCGGGGCCCCATCACGCCGAGGCCCCGACACGCCGGGGCCCCGTCACGCTGAGGCCCCGTCACGCCGAGCCTCCGTCACGCTGAGGCCCCGTCACGCCGAGCCTCCGTCACGCCGAGGCCCCGTCACGCTGAGGCCCCGTCACGCCGGGGCCCCGTCACGCTGAGGCCCCGACACGCCGAGCCTCTGTCACACCGAGCCTCCGTCACGCCGGGGCCCCGTCACGCCGAGCCTCCGTCACGCCGAGGCCCCGTCACGCCGAGCCTCCGTCACGCCGAGGCCCCGTCACGCCGAGCCTCCGTCACGCCGAGCCTCCGTCACGCCGGGGCCCCGTCACGCCGAGCCTCCGTCACGCCGAGGCCCCGTCACGCCGAGCCTCCGTCACACCGAGCCTCCGTCACGCCGAGCCTCCGTCACGCCGAGCCTCCGTCACGCCGGGGCTCCGTCACGCCGAGGCGCGTGAGGCGACCTCGCACGCTGACGCACAACAGAAGCTCGATTGTAGATTCACGTCTTGGTGTCTGAGGCTCCAGAACCGTACCAGCCTTCTTTCATCGGGGAACACAAGCGACTTCATAAATGACTGCGTGGAGCGTGGAGAGGATGAACCCACAGACAGGGAGCTGCTATCAGCCCTCTTTAGCCTCTCTCAGCTCATCGCTCGGCTTGTTTTGTTTCATCACTTCCTGCTGCAGCAGACCAGCAGACGGACTCAGCTGGAGTCCAGCTGGTGAACAAAGAGCAGCGTTTATTTATTTAGTGGCGAGAGACTGAAGGTTGAACAGGAAAAGCTCCTAAAGTGAACTGTTTATGCCGTACAGCCTAAACTACATTATTATCACCGTGTACAAATTATGCCAAAGCAGTTAGTTATGAAAAAGTACTGTTACATGTATTGCGCAATAGTGGGAGGTCCCTTGCACTCGACACAACACCTCCATCCCCTATATCACCTCCATCGCCTCCATCGCCTCCACCCCCTCCATCGCCTCCACCCCCTCCATCACCTCCATCACCTCCATCCCCTCCATCGCCTCCACCGCCTTCATCACCTCCATCACCTCCAACGCCTCCATCCCCTCCACCGCCTCCATCACTTCATCCCCTCCACCACCTCCAACACGCACGCGATCGATGGCTTGGCTGCATGATGAGATACTAATAACATGGGATCACATGTGATCCCATGTTATTACATGGGATCACATGTAATAACATGGGATCACATGTAATAACATGGGATCACATGTAATAACATGGGATCACATGTAATAACATGGGATCACATGTAATAACATGGGATCACATGGGATCACATGTAATAACATGGGATCACATGGGATCACATGGGATCACATGTAATAACATGGGATCACATGGGATCACATGTAATAACATGGGATCACATGGGATCACATGTAATAACATGGGATCACATGTAATAACATGGGATCACATGTAATAACATGGGATCACATGTAATAACATGGGATCACATGTAATAACATGGGATCACATGTAATAACATGGGATCACATGTAATAACATGGGATCACATGTGATGTTTGCATGTTGTCGTTTGAGTATTTTCACCCCAAATTTCAAGTAAATGTAATGTTTTATTTCGAAGCCATTTAATTTTTAATAATAATAATAAACTTTATTATATGAAGCGCTATTCAAAACAAAGTGCTTCACATGGCTGAATTAAGATTAAAACCTTTCAGGACTTTAGGCAAATGGAAGCAGAAAAATAAAACCAAGACATATTACAAAGAAATACTGTATTAAAATTAGTAAAACTTTTTTATTAAAGATAACTTTTGAAAAAGAGGCATTTAGACGCCTGAAAAATAAAAATTACACAATATTATTGAAGGAAAAGGTATTAGAAACAAAATAATAAGAATTCAGCATTGAAACATTTTTTGTGTTTTATTTATTTCCTCTTATCTCGTTTTCATGTGTCACCTTTTATTTTATCCTGTTTTTATCATGAAAAATAGGTTTTTATTGCTGAACCCGTTTCCTCCCCGATCGCCGTAGATTCATCTTGTAAACCTCGTCACAAACAATCCGTCAATCAGGATCAAATCTAAACGAGTGAAAGTCGCCTGCAGACCGAAGCTGCTCCAGAACTACGTTTTATTATTAACTGAACTTATTTCTGTCTCTGTGCCGCTGGACGTCTGCGGATCAATAAAGCTTCCTCTCATCTGACCGCACGTCGGCGTCACGCTCCGAAGTGTCCGTGGTGTCCACGGGACCAGCGGCGCCGCGAGGCAAAGTGACTTCCTGTCGAAGCAAAGTGACTTCCTGTCGAGGCAAAGTGACTTCCTGTCGAGGCAAAGTGACTTCCTGTCGAAGCAAAGTGACTTCCTGTCGAGGCAAAGTGACTTCCTGTCGAGGCAAAGTGACTTCCTGTCGAGGCAAAGTGACTTCCTGTCGAGGCAAAGTGACTTCCTGTCTAGTTACTTTATAACCAAGTGTCGGATCCTCAGGGTATAAACCACCACAAATAAATAAATACTCAAACTGAACTGCAACCGCACGCTGCTTCACTGCCGGTTAGCTGTGTGTGTGTGTGTGTGTGTGTGTGTGTGTGTGTGTGTGTGTGTGTGTGTGTGTGTGTGTGTGTGTGTGTGTGTGTGTGTGTGTGTCTGGAGAAGAGGCAGATTTATAAGAGCCATTTACCTCTTCAGGAGGCCACAGCTGTTCATGGAGTTGAAGCGATGTAATTATCTCAGTAAAGAGGGCATCGCTCAGAGGCCTGTGTGTGTGTGTGTGTGTGTGTGTGTGTGTGTGTGTGTGTGTGTGTGTGTGTGTGTGTGTGTGTGTGTGTGTGTGTCGTCAGCATGATAGGGGGGTAGTTTGTCAACCGTTCAGCACGTTTATGTCGGTGAGACTTAAATAAAGAGTTTCATAAATAAAGAGTTTCATAAATAAAGAGTTTCTTAAATAAAGAGTTTCTTAAATAAAGAGTTTCATAAATAAAGAGTTTCTTAAATAAAGAGTTTCATAAATAAAGAGTTTCATAAATAAAGAGTTTCATAAATAAAGAGTTTCTTAAATAAAGAGTTTCTTAAATAAAGAGTTTCTTAAAGAGTTTCATAAATAAAGAGTTTCATAAATAAAGAGTTTCTTAAAGAGTTTCATAAATAAAGAGTTTCATAAATAAAGAGTTTCATAAATAAAGAATTTCATAAATAAAGAGTTTCATAAATAAAGAGTTTCATAAATAAAGAGTTTCATAAATAAAGAGTTTCTTAAATAAAGAGTTTCTTAAATAAAGAGTTTCATAAATAAAGAGTTTCATAAATAAAGAGTTTCATAAATAAAGAGTTTCTTAAATAAAGAGTTTCTTAAATAAAGAGTTTCTTAAAGAGTTTCATAAATAAAGAGTTTCATAAATAAAGAGTTTCATAAATAAAGAGGATGAAACTGGCATTGAGGCGACGGTTCGAAGGGAAAGAAAATTAAATCCGAAACGTTCCAAATTCATGAAGATTATCTTTAAAGTAAAATATTTCCATTTTACGCATCCTGTGGCATCTGAAGATCAACGTTACAGGAACACTTCACCCTAAAGGACCATTTCTATATCGCTAACTGGATTCTTGAAGAAAACGTAGTTTTTCTTGTTCTTTCTCAAAACATCGCCTCTCACACGACGGTGAGGAATAATAAGTCTCATGTTCTCATCCTGTAACGTATTATTCATGTTTACGGGTTTTATTGTTTTATTCTACGTCTGTGTTTATTGTTCTGCACCTTTCACCTCGTCTAAGTCCTTCTACGTGCAACGCAGTCAGCAAATAAACATTTCTGCTTTCTTTTGAAGAAGTTACTCAGGTTTAGGAACAGAGGTACGGTTTAAGATCGTAAAGTACTTAGTTAGGTTTAATAAAGATGATGAAATACTTAATTAGGTTTAATAAAGATGATGAAATACTGAGTTAGGTTTAATAAAGATGATGAAATACTTAGTTAGGTTTAATAAAGATGATGAAATACTTAGTTAGGTTTAATAAAGATGATGAAATACTTAATTAGGTTTAATAAAGATGATGAAATACTTAATTAGGTTTAATAAAGATGATGAAATACTTAGTTAGGTTTAATAAAGATGATGAAATACTTAGTTAGGTTTAATAAAGATGATGAAATACTTAGTTAGGTTTAATAAAGATGATATAACACTTAGGTTTAAGATTGTGAACTATTTAGTTATGGTTAGAAAAATATTGTGGTTTGGGTTAAAATAACTGGGGAAGGGGGGTTACTTCAGAATGGAGGTTAGGAGAAAAATAACTCGGCTTTATTGATAAATATGCGTCTGCCGGTCCTCACTGTGAGGAGCTCCCCGGCTGCAGACGTAAACTAAACAAGTGGACTACAAAACAAACACTCACTTCCAAAATAAGAGCCAAATTAATCTGTGCTCGTCGGCTGAAGAGAAGCAGGAAGAGTCTCGTGTCACCTGACGGGTGGATGACTGCACTCAGCTGACTCACCTCCGTCAGGTGGATCATTACCTCTGAGGCTGCAGCTGCACGGGGGGGGGGGGAACGACACACCTCCGACCACGGGAAACCTCCCTCAAGATAGTTAGATCATAGTTTGATGGTTTTAAACCTCACTGAAGAATAGTTTGATTATTCAGCATAAATAATGAAGGATAATAGTTTGATGGTTTTAACAGCCGCACGCGTGGGTTTCCAGAAGATTTGACTGCTTTCAGTCCAACTTTATAGATTAATGCATTTATACAGTTAGATATTTAGTTTATTCCCAGAGCGATGTCTTCATACAACCCAGAGACACTCAGTTTATGATTATGTATAAAACACATTCAAATAAAAGTTTAATAAATGATTAAATCGATTATCAAAACTGTTGTCAATTAATTTTCTGTTTCTCAATCTGATTTATTTTATCCTGGTAGTGCAGACTTTCAAAAAAAACATTACTTTTGTTTAGTTTTCTTTAACTGAATAAATTAACTATGAAAAATACAAATAATTAACTAAATGTTCATTGACTAACATCTAAACCTCAGATTTTAAATAAATAAATACGTCAGTAACTCAGCAGTGAGACAGGACTATATTTACTTTATAAGTCAAACGCTTCTATTAGTTTACACCTGTAATTACTGATGATTTGACTCCAATATTGCAGCCGGTTCTGCTGCATGTAAAACATTGTTTTGCAATAAATGTGCAGTCAAAGTACAGCGGCTCCCAATAAAAAGAAATATAAAAAAACTGCTTATATCTGTGAAATGTGTACAGTTACTCCACTATAATCTTGCATCATTTAAACATTTGGTAGAACATATTTGTAGCTTCTGGAGGAATTAAATCAAGAGGAGAATGTGGATTAAGAATAATAATAATAATAATAATAATAATAATAATAATAATAATACATTTTATTTGCACAGCGCTACAATAAAATAAACAATCAAATAAATTAGAACACAAACAAGAGAGCTGACATAACAGTAAGAAACAAAACCGAGCAGATTTAAATGTGGTGCCTCAAGTTAACCTGCGCGTGCGCGCGCGCGCGTGCGCGTGCTGCTGGGACACTGACGCAGGTGTAAGATGTTCACATCTGCATCAGTGTCCCGCTGTGTGGATGCAACCCACCGGGGCGACACCCCCAGCAGATGCCCCCTGCCTCTCCCTCGCGGCGGCCGCTCACCTCTCTGCGGTCCTGCAGGCACTCCAGCACGGCCAGGTTGTTGCTCCAGGTGTGCTTGGGACAGAGGCGGGACAGGTCCTCCCGGCAGGCCTCCTCCTCCGACAGCTTCCAGGCGGGGGCCCTCCGAGGCGGAGAGGCCCCGGCGACCACGGCGGCGGCGGCGGCTGCTGCGGCGGCGGCGACGGGAGCATCGTCTGCGGCGGCGGCGGCGGCTGCAGGTGCCTCCTTGTCCGGGGGGTCCGCGGGCCTGAGGCCCGGCGGGTTGGGCGGCTCGGCCGGGGGCCCCCCGCCGCCGGCCGCGGCCCTCGAGCCGAGGACGGAGGAGCCGAAGCCGCAGAGACACACGGACGACAGCAGCAGCGGCAGCAGCAGCGGAGAGGAACTGTACGCCGCCATCTTCGCTCCACTGACAAGCTGATGCTGATGAGGCGGCATCACTTCCGGTCAGGGAGTGTCACAATAAAAGAGTTTTGAACGGACAGAATATACAACTTCCGGTTATTTTATTTAAAGCAGGGGTCTTCAACTTGTTTCAGGCCAAGGGCCCCAAACTGACAGAGATGGAGCAGGGCCCCTACTCTATATTTGTTTATATATATATATATATATATATATATATATATATATATATATATATGTATGTATGTATATATATATATATATATATATATATATAGTATAACATAGTGTTTTATATTAAACTGGGCCTAGTGCCATGTATACACACACCTTGTTATTGTGCATTCAATACTAAGATATTCAGATAATACACAGGTTCATATGTTCATGTTTTTTTTTTAAACATGTGAAGGTCCAGTGAGTAGGGTGGCCGTGCTACTGCCTGTTTATAAACACACCTTGACAGCTGATACTAATGCCAATATCAACACTGTCTGTCGACTGCATGATAATCATGCATACAAGCTATTCAAATTGACGTTTACATTTTTATATATTTTTTTATTTACTGAAAGGTAATCTTCTGCCTCCATGTATCTATTCGCTACAATATGTAGGATTCATGTTAATGTTTATTTAAAGACATTTAAATTTGTGGAAAAAAAATTGTGGAAAACAGATTGGGGGGAAAAGAAATATAAAAAAATGAAAGCTACACGCTTTACGGCTGAACGGGTCAGAGAATGTTCGACCGCCAGTCAGATGTTTTTTTCCAGCATGCAGTTTGTGACGTAGGAAATTACGCTTTGCAAATACTTTACCAGTTCCTGTATCCGCTGTGTGGCGCTAGACGACACGCTCAACAACAGGCATCATGTTTCTCTGTGTGAAGCGTAGACCATCATGTCAGGTAAATGTCAGGTAAATCAGGAGAGGCCAGTCGGATAAAGAAAGGATATTTGTTTATTGTTAACAGATGAAATGTGATGATAAAGTCTCGACAGAGTCTTTGGCGCCAACGTGCTGCATCATGATGATGTGATCGGGCTGAGACACTGACAGCAGAGTCAGAACAGAACAGGTTAGATGGTGATGATGATGACAGTAACAGTGATGATGTAGTAATAAAGGTAAAAGGTGATGCACAGGTGGTGCTATGACGGGAACTGAAGAGAGGTCCACTGAAGGCTGCTTAATAAGAATAAACCAACTGTCTCTTTATTTTTCAATATTCATTAATTATTGCTTCATGAACAACACGTGCTCACTCTTCCATGTAGCAATGTTTGGTTCTAAAATGACACAAATAAACAAGTAAATACATGATGTAAATAATCATAAACATCAAATATTACAGGAAATAAACAGCATTAAATACATCTGTATCAATAACCTAGATAATTAACAAAGACACAGGTAAATGTGACTAAACCTATGGTTTAAATACTGTTAACGATGACGTTATTTTATTTATTAAAGTGTTTTTATAGAGGCTTTAAGTTTCTGTTTAGAATTTGGGGGAGAGGAACGGTCTCCGACAGAAGGGTGCGAGCTCAGAAACTGTCTGAAATCGTCGGCGACGCGCAGACGCCGCGCGCACCGAGCGCAGACGCCGCGGAGACGCCGCGGAGACGCCACGCGCACCGAGCGCAAACCCCGTGGAGACGCCGCGCGCACCGCGCGCACCGAGCGCAGACCCCGTGGAGACGCCGCGCGCACCGCGCGCACCGAGCGCAGACCCCGTGGAGACGCCGCGCGCACCGAGCGCAGACGTCGGCCGTCAGGACTGAGCTCCGATCAGCGGTGAACTCGGGCCTCCAGAGAAAGTTCGGAGAGGTTTCCCGGCACCGAGGTTCGGTCGTCCCTCCAGCGAGGCCCCTGGTGCGGTCTCAGAACCGAAGCCTCCCGGCGTCCCCGGCTCTGACGTAGGGGCTCGCCCGGGAGCTTTAGGGGGAGAGCCGCGAGAAGGGGGGCGAGGCGGAGGTCCAGCGTCTCCCGATAGGATTCCCTCACCTGGCCTGAGAGGTGAGTCGTGAGCGGAGAGCAGTGAGTGAAAGGAATAAGGGAAACCCTGTCACGTGGCCCTGAGGGACCAGCACACTGCGGGCTCCGAGCGCGTGTCACCCCAAAAGGCCTCGGATGACCTCCGCTGAGAGGAACCTGGTTCTTAATTAGAGTTCAGACTGTTTCACCAAGACCCAATAAAAGTTACTAGTTAATCTGCAAAGGACCAACGGCCACCTGTAGAATAGTTGTTCTTTTATCTTTATCTTGACCGGTGAAGTAAATTATTATTATTTATTTAACGCTGACACGGAAAATGAATTAAGTTTTAGAATATATACCGTCGTTATTTATTTATAGTGGTATAATGCTCGGAAAGCGGTCGGTATGAACCCTCAGTTTAATCATTTTTGACAAACCATAGGAAACTTACCAGTTATAAGTCTCTCTCCTAACCTTTATGGATATTATAATACCCGGGCCAGAAGCCAGGGGTCCTCCAGGCATAGTTTCTCACTATTAAGCAAATATTCTCACAATGTAATGTAGGTGTGTGATATCAGGAGTGTGGCCGTGGTGGTGAACCTCAAACGTCCCACAGGGGCTGAGTGGTTGCCGTGGAGACCCCCCGTGGAGACCCCCCGTGGAGACCCCCGTGGAGACCCCCCTATCGGACAGGAGAAACTGAGTGAAGGAACTAAAGAAGGCTACAAACTCTCTGTTTGGTCAAACTGCAATGCAGTTGATTTTTATTTTTAACACAAGATAGAAAAGTTATTAAAGATTTAAACACTCAAAGACAGAAAATAAGAACTGGAGATGAGTGACTAAGAGTTTAGCCTCAATGTGCGGAGAAGAAATAGTAATTAACCCTGATCTCTTACACCAACCTCTAAACTTTGCTGTTAGGATATCTATCTATATATATATATATATATATATATATATATATATATATATATTATATATATATATATATCATACTGGTCACATTACATTTGCCAAGCATTGATTATACTGTATATAGAGTATACTTTATATATGTACTCTTCCACCAGGTGGACCATCGTCTTCATGAGACAGATGTACCTAAACCTGAGCATCATAATGCCAGATGGAAAAGAGATAAAACCCAGAATACAAGTCAAAAACTACAAAGATAAAAGATGAATATGTTTTAAGGATCTATCTAGTTCCTCATTTGGCTTCAGCTTCATCTCTCAATGGAGAAGTTATTGAGCAAATCTGTTCCAACGATGACCTGCTGTTACTTTGGCTTTCTAGCTGAGGATATGGGTATATAACAGGATATGGGGTATATAACAGGATATGGGGTATATAACAGGATATGGGTATATAACAGGATATGGGGTATATAACAGGATATGGGTATATAACAGGATATGGGGTATATAACAGGATATGGGGTATATAACAGGATATGGGGTATATAACAGGATATGGGGTGTATAACAGGATATGGGGTATATAACAGGATATGGGGTATATAACAGGATATGGGGTGTATAACAGGATATGGGGTATATAACAGGATATGGGGTGTATAACAGGATATGGGGTATATAACAGGATATGGGGTATATAACAGGATATGGGCCTCTTAAATCAGAGGTCTTCAACAAGGGGTCCGCGACCCCTCGGTGGCCCGCGGAGGTACTGCAGGGCGGGTCTTAAAATATTTGGTTGATTAGACAATTTTTTATATTTAGGGTCCGAGCACTGACGTAGTCAGTCCGGGACGACCCGATTGGAACTCTACTTGTCATGCTCGAAAACTCACCACATTTGGTAGGCTTGTCAGGCTTGGTGAAAATAGCCATCTGATATAGGTGTCATATTTGTGTATAAAAAGATGGCTCTCTAGCGCCCCCTAGAAGTTGGACAGGCGACGCCCCTCAGCCAGTTTGTCCGATTGACTTGAAATTTGACACACATGTCCATCTCCACCTGCTCTACAGAAAAGCCTCTCAGACCCCTAAGCCCCGCCTCCTTAAATCTTCTGCCATTTTGAATTTTGTGAAAAACACAATTTTGCAAACTTCTAAACGCTGGGTCCGATTCATACCAAATTTGCTGTGGATTATTATTGGAGCTATATCATCAAGAGTTATCAAAAGTTTGTTGATATCTAATTGCATTCATAAGATAGGGACCAATGAACTTCTTAGGGGCGTGGCTTGTACATCAATACTTATAACTTCAAAACCATTTGGCCTACTGTCACAAAATTTGCAGCATATGTGCATATTGCGTCCTGTAACATGCCCCGAGATGTTTATGCCATTTTATGCCATTTAGACACTAGGGGGCGCTACAGTAATTCGGCCAATTTGGGCTTTTTTGTCTTTTTTCGCTGTTTTCAGCATTTGTACTTTTACAAACTCCTCCTCCAGAATTTATGCGATCGACTTCAAATTTGGTCAGCATGCTCATTCTATTGTTGTTGGCTCGATGTTGCCACCTGCTGGTGAATGTGTGTTCTTCAGCAATAATAATTTAATTTCTTTCAAAATAATAAAATCTTCTGTGATATTTTTAAGAGTTCTGAGTTAAGCATTCATTTCCTCGTTGCATTGGATCTTTAGCATTTAGCTGTTGAAAACTACCGAGACATGTATGTGGAGGTTAAACTCTGAAGACTAAACATATCCGGCTCTCGATAGAGGCCGAAGCTCATCCTGTCCACAGCCGGCTCGTCCTTTATGATAATGCTAGCTCCCTATGATATCATGTTACACTTATTTGTTTTGTTGTCTATTAAGTTCATTCTTTTCTCTGAGTGTTAAAACACGATCAGTTAAAAGTTAATTAAAGGCAAGGGCATTACGTCTGTTGAGATATTCACATTAAAATTGCATGTCTTCCAACAATGCAGAACCTTTCCACCTTCTAAGGGTACAAACAAGATCCCACCTGCAGGTTTCCACCAGGAACCAAGGGTTCTATCTAGAACTCTCTCTGGGTTCCTCATGAGGTTCATAACCAACCGGGGCTGACGTGGTTAACATCTGTGCTTTTAAAAACCCTTGAAGAAGGAAAGGGTTCTTCAGAAGCAAATGGTTCTGGGTAGAACCTCAGCCCTTCAGGAAGAACCTGTTTGGAACCCGTATTTCTAAGAGTGTAGAAACTACAGCTGACAGATCAACGTAGTGGAGTAAAAGTCTAAAGTAATATGGCATATATAAATAGGCTACTTCACAGCAAACGGTTTATACTTCAGTACTTTGGTACTTTCTACCATTGATTGAGAGGAGGAGGAAGAGGAAGAAGAAAAGGAGGAAGAGGAGGAGAAAGGAAGCCTCTGACCAGAGTGGATTGAAAGAACATTAAAGCTCATCTTTTATCTTCTCCTTTGTCTCCTTCTCTTCCTTGTGGAAGACTTTTCCATCCGCCTGCTTCCTCCAGCTCAGTTTGATGTTGTCATTCAGCCCCTGGTCCTTCATCCTCTGTTTGAGCTGAGAGACAAAAACATTTACTTCCTGAATGTGGCTGACAGAGAAGAACTCTTCACTAAACGCTGTTGTTCATTTACATCCTGCATCCTTTCTCACACTGTCCTCATGTGGAAGCTCTGCTGTAGAACAACTCTGGTTTCCACTACAACAGCTTTGTTGTTTCATGTTTTTTGGACACAAGTCTACCTTCAATAACGACGTGTCCACGAGTCCACTGCACATAGCACATTGACATTGTTCTTAGTAGTCCACTGAATCACATATATCACCTTGTTATGTTTTTAATGTGAGAAAGATGTACCTGCTTCAAGAGGTCCTCCATCACCACAGGGTCATTCAGATCCAGAGAGGAGCTTCTCTTCACCAGCCTCACTTTGATCACTTGCTTTGAAACAGGAACAACATCTAAAAAACAAACAACCTTCATCAGTCACATCATTTATGGCTGATAATAATATTTTTTTATATTTTGAAAGATAAAAGATAAATGTAATGTAATTTTCCATCAGCTCAATCTTTAAATATGGCTGGTGCAAGCACCCCTTAGCTTAGCATGGACTTAGCATTAGCGCATCTGCAGTTGATCTGCGTATTCAATGTATTTTCTCTCCATAACTTGATATCTATATAACTTGATATCTATAGATTTTATTTTGATCTACTTTTGATGTTTTTGGGTCATTTTCTTTTACTGCATCTGTAAATGAAGCTAACCTGAATCCACATTTAAAGGCTGAGTGAATGATAGCTTACCACTGTAGCAGATGAACGCTGACATGACGTCACAGGTCAGGGACACCCATTGTCCATCGGCACTAAAATCTGCTGCTGCACAAGTCTCAGAGTAACTATGAGGATCATCAGGATTCCAGTTCCTAAATGAGGAGTCACTTCCATCAGACCACTTCCATCCATCTCTGAAAAGGCCGATCCAGACGTTGAATCCACTGGGTATCAGATTCTGTACCATCTGGTTCTCTTCCATGTTTCTCACAATGGCCAGGTCTGTGTGGTGTTCTCTGCAGTAGCTCTTGGCATCAGTCCACGTCATCCAGCTGTTATTAAGAACATATGTCTCACCTGACCCGGAAAATAGAGCAGAGAGAAGATCTGAGTAGAGGAACCATAACAGACCACATAGATGCAGACCAGTTGTATTGTTGCTTCATGAATCTCAGCATGAAGGTGAAATCCACACGGAGCTGTGTGAATATGAACATTCATAAAACACATCATAGATATTTTCTCCAACAGACATGAAACAAACCGGCTGGATGACATTAATCTGCTTTAAATGATATTCATGGAGCTGAAGACTAGTTCAAGTAACCGGGAGGAACTTTTAACTGGTTATGAAACTATTTAGTCCTGATCCTCTATAGACCTCAGTCTAGTCCTGGTCCTCTATAGACCTCCATCAGTAGCGGGGCCTCCAGCAGAGACCAGTCCACCGTGGACAGACCAGATCCGGCTTCACCTGCAGCCTCGGACCTGCAGTCGGAGCTGCAGAGGGAGGAAGAGAGCTCAGCTCCCGGCAGCGTCTCCTCCTCTTCCTCTTCCTCTTCCTCCTCCTCCTCCTCCTGGAGACCCAGGACGTGTTGCTGGACCCGCTGGAGAGAAGGGGGTCACGGGAGAACCAGAACCAGGACTGAGAGGGCAGACTGTCAGACCCTGCTGCAGTACAATGAGAGGTTCTCTAAAGGGACCCTGGTGCTCAGAGACACTACCTCTTTAGTCCACAGGGGGCGCCAGAACCACCACCTGGTGCTCAGAGACACTACCTCTTTAGTCCACAGGGGGCGCTAGAACCACCACCTGGTGCTCAGAGACACTACCTCTTTAGTCCACAGGGGGCACCAGAACCACCACCTGGTGCTCAGAGACACTACCTCTTTAGTCCACAGGGGGCGCCAGAACCACCACCTGGTGCTCAGAGACACTACCTCTTTAGTCCACAGGGGGCGCCAGAACCACCACCTGGTGCTCAGAGACACTACCTCTTTAGTCCACAGGGGGCGCAGAACCACCACCGGTGCTCAGAGACACTACCTCTTTAGTCCACAGGGGGCGCCAGAACCACCACCTGGTGCTCAGAGACACTACCTCTTTAGTCCACAGGGGGCGCCAGAACCACCACCTGGTGCTCAGAGACACTACCTCTTTAGTCCACAGGGGGCGCCACAACCACCACCTGGTGCTCAGAGACACTACCTCTTTAGTCCACAGGGGGCGCTAGAACCAACACGGAAGGAAAGTTCCTCATAGTTTTAATATTCTCACCTGTGACATCAAAGCAGACTGATTTGGTCTTCTTCTCACTACTGGAGTCCTTCCAGTACCCACTTATAGTCATCCGTGCGAAGTGATCTTCTCTCTTTAAGTTCTCCGGTTCTCCTTCCCCCCATCGTCTGAACTCCGTCTCTCTGGGTTTGTAGAAGTGTCTTTTGGACAGAGACCACCTCCAGCTGTCCACGTCATCGTACAGTCCTATCCAGGCTCGCTGAAAGCAATATTTCATGTATATATGTGATTTCAGATATTTTTCTTCCCATTTACAGTCTTGATACTGCCGATCTGTCTGATATGCAAAACGTTTCAAGGACAGGTTCCCAATTTTTTCTGTCTTCAAACAATATTCAGGTGTTAATATGAACATTGAAGCAGGTTTTACTTCCTGTCATCACTCCTGCTGTTCATAAAGGACGAAGAGTCTCACAACCTGGGGATGGTTGAGCTGATGGCTAAAGCTAACAATGCTAACAGCGCTAACAGTGCAAACAATGAACACATTACTCCACTATATATTTACATGGACGATGTTTGTTTGATGAGATATTAATGCTGTAAATATCCAGTACAGATTAGCAGCATGTTGCATTAAATCATATGTTTTGTATGTAAAATCTTAATCTGTGAAGTAACTCTGTCAAATAAATGTCCCTCTGAAATGTAACATAAAAAACCATTGAACTAAAATACTCAAGTAAAGTACAAGTACATACTCAGGTACAGCTCATCTGCATACTTTCCACCACTGTGAGAATGTAAATCTTTCAGACCACCTGTCTGACATCATAAAACTCACCTTGTTGAGCAGTTTGCTTGAATCCACCGTGTTGTTCAGGGTCTTCAGGTCCTCCAGGTCTCGTATGGTGGCCAGGTCGGTGTACTGCTCTCTGCAGTGACGCTGTGCTTCACTCATGTTCTTCAGCTCATTAACTAAATGGTAGCGACGTACAGCAGATGATGAGACGGCACACAGCCCTGGATCAACAAACAGCATCTTGATTACATTTAATATTAAGGGGGGTGGGGGGAGGAGGAGGAAGGGATGGAGGAGGAGGAAAGGGGGAAGAGGGGGAGGAGGAAGAGCAAGGGGATGAGGAGGAGGAGGAGGAGGAGGAGGAGGAGGGGGGAGGGAGGGGGAGCACCAACCCAAATTTATTCAAATCTCTTCCTGAGTAGATTATATTAATACATTGCAGGTGCAGATCTTGTGTCTGTGACGAGGCCCCTCTGACCTCTGGATGACCTCTGTTCCCTTTGTGCACCATGTATGATCACTCCTATGCTGTTTCACTACATCACTGTTTGGAGATTCCCCCATTCCCCTCAAAGACCAGCAGGTGTCTCTGGGGGAACCTGAACACAGACCATTCTGGTGACAGAGTCGAGGTCCCCCTTGACCTCTGTGACCTTTGTGCCATAAACAACACAAACATGGCCTGTACAGTTTCACTGTTTCAAGATTCCCTAACACCACCATGTTCCTTGATGTGACCCACACTGGTAGATCTGACATCCATCTCAATAGATACGGGTCAAGCTGAAACAGCCTCAGTGTACAAACATGAGTAGCATCTCTACAAAAGTATAACATTTTAAAATACTTTGATTTTTGTGTATTTTGGGTCACTTTAGTAAAAGTCATCAAGTTTCAGTCTGAAAGAGACTTTTAGGGTGTTTTTACTGATGTCAAATGTCACAACGGGTCAAATTAGACCGGAACAGTTTGTAAGGGTTAAACAGCATTATTATGTTGAAGATGGGAAAATAATAAAAATATATTAAAGTCTTGCCTGACACGACGATGATGCTCAGAAGAAGTCCGTCCATCCTCGTCTCATCTCTGGTCCTCTCTGGTCCTCTCTGTCTCTGGTCCTCTCTGTCTCTGGTCCTCTCTGTCTCTGGTCCTCTCTGTCTCTGGTCCTCTCTGTCTCTGGTCCTCTCTGGTCCTCTCTGTCTCTGGTCCTCTCTGTCTCTGATCCTCTCTGTCTCTGGTCCTCCTCTCTGTCTCTGATCCTCTCTGTCTCTGGTCCTCTCTGTCTCTGGTCCTCTCTGTCTCTGGTCCTCTCTGTCTCTGATCCTCTCTGTCTCTGGTCCTCCTCTCTGTCTCTGATCCTCTCTGTCTCTGATCCTCTCTGTCTCTGGTCCTCGTCTCGTCTCTGATCCTCTTCACTCAGTCGCTGGCTGTTTAGGAACAGCTCATGCAAAGTTCTGCCAACAATCATTTTCCTAATGAACCTTATTATAATTTCACTAACAAAGACCAGACTAATAGAGATATGGGTTTAAAATGGTTTATTATAGATTGAATGAGGGGGTTAGATCTAGGAGGTGGAAAGGGGTCGAGGGAGGAAGGGAGGAAGGGGAGAAGGAACCACAAGGATAGAAGGGGTCAAGGAAAGAAGGTTGGAGGGGTGAGATGAGAGACTGCTGAGGTCAGGTGGCTGGAGGGAACGGTGGGAGTGGAGACTTGTGAGGGGGGAGAGAGAGAGAGAGAGAGACAGAAATACACAGTGCTCTGATATACTCCCTGTCTGTCTGTCTGTCTGTCTGTCTGTCTGTCTGTCTGTCTGTCTGTCTGTCTGTCTCAGTTGATAAATGCTGTCTTTGAGTTCTTTAGATAGGACCGTCCTCAATCAGCTTCACGTTCAGCTGATGGAGCTCAGAAGCTGCTGAGGACATAAGCAGTGTAACCCTCACACACACACACTGGAGCCAGGTATGTCTCACACACACACACACACACACACACACACACACACACACACACACACACACACACACATACATATATGTATATATGTATATATATATATATATGTATATATATATATATATATATATA
>JACSYO010001504.1:0-10000 GCA_016806645.1 Ophiodon elongatus
AAATAAGGTAATTTAAGATAAGATCATTTAAAATAATTTAAGGTAATTTAAAATAAGAAAAGATAATAAAAAAAAGATAAAATAAGGTAATTAAAAACAATAATTAAAATAAGAATTCTAAATAATTTACGGTAATTTAAAATAATATCACAAAAGATATTAAATATATAAGATAAAATAAGGTAATTTAAAAATAAGTTAATCCAGAATAAAAACACTAATTCGTTATATATTTTAATAACCCCTGACTTCCTCATCTCAGTTCACACGATGAGGAGGATGATGATGATGATGATGAGGAAGAGGAGGAGGAAGAGGAGGAGGAGGCGTGGGAACAGACCTGGTAGTGCCGGAGTCTCTTCACCTCCTCCTCGTTGGCCGTCTCAGCCACCTTGAAGACCAGCGAGGTCTCACGGAACCGGAGGTTCTCCGTGGGAACGTAACCGTCCAGGAAGATGTTGATACCTGGAGGAGAGGAGGGAACCGGAGAGAGCGTCACCTCACGGGTTTCCTCTGGAGAACCAGAACCTTCTGGTTCCTCTGGAGAACCAGAACGCTCTGGTTCATGTAAATATAAACAAACCAGAACGTTCTGGTTTGTTTGTTTTTTTAATTTTTTTTTTAATATATATATATATATATTTTTTTTTTTCTTTTATTATGACAATACACGAGAATCTAAAACTAATATAAAATACTTTAGTAAATTATCGTGTGTCAGGTAACTAAAGCTAATTATAATATATTTACATAAAAAATATATAGATGTATAAATAAATAATAAAAAAATATATATATAAATAAAGAAAATATCTGTATATAAATAATAATAAAAAATTAAAAATAATATTTTTATTATGACAATACGAATCTAAAACTAATATAAAATACTTTAGTAAATTATCGTGTGTCAGGTAACTAAAGCTAATTATAATATATTTACATAAAAAATATATAGATGTATAAATAAATAATAAAAAATATATATAAATAAAGAAAATATTTTATATATATATATATATATATATATATATATATAAATCCACACATGTATGAATGTGTGTGTTGGAAGGCTATTATCCTGAATATTTAAATGTGGTGAGTTTTACCCTCTCGGACGCTGAAGGGCATCGTGACGACTCCGTAGGCGCTCGGGACGCCGTAGAGACAACAGATGAAGTCAGACAGGTAGTCCAACACACTCAGGTCATGCTCCACCACGATGATGTACCTGAGCACAGTACACACAGTACACACATTATACACACTTAGGATCATAAGTGTGTATAATGTGTGCATCATAACAATAAGAGGGGGGGGGGGTCACCTGTCCGGGGTGATGAGCGAGCGGATGGTCATGGCGGCCTTCAGCCTCTGCTTCACGTCCAGGTAACTGGACGGCTCGTCGAACATGAAACTGAAGCAGAGAAACAAAACGTTTGACATCGAAGTAAAAAATAAAATAAAAAGGAGAAACCCTCTGAGGGGTCATTATTTGTTGGTTGTTGTTGTTGGTTTTTTTTTTATGTATATTGTATGTATTGTTGTATGTATGTATGTATGTGTGGTGGGGTGTGGTGTTGTTTTTTTGTGTTTTGGTTTTGTGTGTTATGTATGTATGTATGTATATATATATGTATATATATATATATATATATATATATAAATATTAAAAATAAACACACGTAATATATATAATAAATATCTGTAATGAATAAATATATATAATAAATATATATATATATATATATATATATATATATATATATCTGTAATAAATATATAAATACATATATCTGTAATAAATATATATCTGTAATAAATATATATATAGTAAATAAATATCTGTAATAAATATAAATAGAATATAATGTTTTTCACAATAAAAAGTGTGATTCAATCCATAAAAACTGAGATAAACCGTTTTTTTATATAAATATAAATATAAATATAAATATAAATATAAATATAGAGCGGCGTCTGCTCACATGTCGGCTCTCTGGATGCAGACGACTGCGCAGGCGAACCTCTGCAGCTCCCCTCCGGACAGGTCCTCCACGTTCCGCTCCCGCAGGTGACTCAGATCTGCCCGGCAACAGAGAAACCCAACAGCCAATCACAACGCAGACAGATTTAAAACAATTAAACGATGCCGGGCGGCACTTTTAATGTCGTTAATAGAGGAAGACGTTATGAAATAACATTATTATTGTATTTAAGAGGAACACGTCGTGCTCCATTACTTTGTGTTACAGGACATATTTAAATTAGTGGGCGAGGCCTGAAAATAACTATTATTATTCATGATTTTCACAGTTCAAAGACCAACATATTCAGTTTAAAATAAAATAAAATAAAAAAGCTGGAACAGAAACACACATTTAAAATAATAATAATAATAATTATTATTATTTGTGTTACACTATTATTATTACCTCTTTCATACCAATAGTAATAATTATTAATATTTTATAAATGTTATTATTATTTTGTTAATATATTATATCGTTTGTAATATTTCTCTTAAAAGTTAAATAAACTTATTTTTCTCTCTTGATCGATCAGTTATTTGTTCTAACAAATGTCAGAATAATGATTAATAATCATTTAACTTTTGTATATAAAATAAGAAACTTAACAGAATAAATACACACTTTTATTTATTTTTTTAATAAAAATGTGCCGTTTAATTTATATTTTGTGACTGTTTTTCTTTCTTATTTTGCTGATGTGACTCGTATAAATGTATCGTGTGTGTGTGTGTGTGTGTGTGTGTGTGTGTGTGTGTGTGTGTGTGTGTGTGTGTGTGTGTGTGTGTGTGTGTGTGTGTGTTACCTAGCTGGGCACAGACGATTGTCTGCGTGTCTGTGTCGTCTTTCCTGGTCAGGATGGAGCCTACTGACCCCTGCAGGCCGACAAGGGGAATTACAGCCAGATTAAAAACAAGCTTCCAGAACAACAGGTAAACAAGGGGACAGGTAAACAAGGGGACGGGTAAACAAGGGGACAGGTAAACAAGTGGACAGGTAAACAAGTGGACAGGTGAACAAGGGGACGGGTAAACAAGGGGACGGGTAAACAAGGGGACGGGTAAACAAGGGGACGGGTAAACAAGGGGACGGGTAAACAAGGGGACAGGTAAACAAGGGGACAGGTAAACAAGGGGACAGGTGAACAAGGGGACAGGTAAACAAGTGGACAGGTAAACAAGGGGACAGGTGAACAAGGGGACAGGTAAACAAGTGGACAGGTAAACAAGTGGACAGGTAAACAAGGGGACAGGTAAACAAGGGGACAGGTAAACAAGGGGACAGGTAAACAAGTGGACAGGTAAACAAGGGGACAGGTAAACAAGTGGACAGGTAAACAAGGGGACAGGTAAACAAGGGGACAGGTAAACAAGTGGACAGGTGAACAAGGGGACAGGTAAACAAGGGGACAGGTAAACAAGGGGACAGGTAAACAAGGGGACAGGTAAACAAGTGGACAGGTAAACAAGGGGACAGGTAAACAAGGGGACAGGTAAACAAGGGGACAGGTAAACAAGGGGACAGGTAAACAGGATTATTGTCTTTTAGTGTAAAACATATATTTTAAATAATTTGTACACACAAGTCGTCCTCTTGAGATAATAACAGTGTTTTGATGTATTATTCGTGTTTAAGTACACGAGAGGTATTTAAATACACCAATGCGTCTCATTTAATACATTTTATTAGACGTTTTGAAAGTAAAATCAAAGTAAATATATATATTTAAACATACACGTATTGGGGCAAGAGGTCCAGTACTTCCCCCTGAGTTGCTGTGGAGTACAAGTACACACATTGTACTAGCACCAGGCTTACCTTGACGGTCTTGGGGATCTGGTCCACGTACTGCGGCTTGACGATGGCCCGCAGGTCGTCCTCCAGGATCTTGGTGAAGTAGTTCTGCAGCTCAGAACCTCGGAAGTAGGTCAAGATCTCCTGCCAGTCCGGAGGGTTCTGGAGCCGCAAGCAACAACAACAACACGTCGTCAACAACAACGAGGACACAAACACAGCTGAGGCAGAAGGACAGACCTCGACTTTCATAGCTTTTTGTAATTTAAAGTAAACTACTTCCACCTTGTAGAGTTAAACTAACGTTTGATGTTCAATGGTTATAATTATGGTTATATCTTTTAGGAATAACTTTGTTTAAATTAAAATCAACATTTTGAACATCTGTAATAAATAAATATAAATATAAATATATATATATCTGTAATAAATAAACATAATAAATAAATATATATAAATAAATATATACATAACATAATAAATAAATATATATAAATATAATAAATAAATATAAATATAATAAATATATATATATATAAATATAATAAATATATATATAAATATAATAAATATATATATATATATAAATATAATAAATAAATAAAAATATATATATAAATATAATAAATAAATATAACAAATAAATATATATATATAGAAAATGACTAAATATATATATATATATATATATATATATATATAATAATAATTAAATATATATATACACATATATGTAATAAATATATATAATAAATAAATATCTGTAATAAAATCAATTTATAATAAATAAAATATCATTTTTAAAAGTGTGATTCAATCCATACAAACCGAAATAAACTGTATAAATATAGAAATCTGTGATTCTCCTCCTGTCTGGGAGAGTTTGTATGTTTTCCTTTCACTCTGAGACTGAACTAAACGCTGGTGAAAACTAACTCTTGGTGTTCTGGACTCGTCTGCAGACAGAAGCTCAGAAACCGTCTGTGGATTGTTTTTACAACTCGGTTTCTTTTGTTTACTTCTATGATTTCCACACAGAAAAGAGAACGTTTTCTTATTAAAAACGTGGAGTTCTTTCAGCAATTAAAGCTTTGAGTTGGTCAGAAGAGAAACTGGCAGCTGTGAGCAGCTCCACCCAAACGTTATCTCCTCAGCACAGCAGCGCCTCAAACACCGCCCCAAGCTCCGCCCCAAACACTAGAGCAGAGCCTCAAACGCTAGAGCAGAGCCTCAAACGCTAGAGCAGAGCCTCAAACGCTAGAGCAGAGCCTCAAACGCCAGAGCAGAGCCTCAAACGCCAGAGCGAGAGCCTCAAACACTCACATCGAATCTGCCCAGGTTGGGCTTCTGTTTTCCAGCCAGGATCTTCAGGGCCGTGGACTTGCCGATACCGTTGGTCCCAACCAGCCCCAGAACCTCACCGGGCCGAGGGATCGGCAACACACACACACACACACACACACACACACACACACACACACACACACACACACTAGGGTCTGATTATTTGTGCGACTAATAATCAATATAAGTGTGAAACGGCTTGACGGGCCTTAAAATACTCCTGAAACAAACAAAAACAAACATCACTTTGTGTTAATGAATGAAATAAAAGTGATGAATTCAACTTTAAATGCCCTTTTAAAATTGGACTTTTAGCAGCTTCAGCACTTATTCATCGTTTGGCTCGTGAAAGCTGAAAAAACGAATAATTTCGTGTCACGTGAAGTTGAAGAGGAACCACTTAAAAGAAAAGAAAAAAGGTAATAACATGCGATCTGGATAAAGAATATTAAAGATACGTACCGGTGCAGTTTGAAGGAGTTGGCGCAGTATCTGTGTGTGGTTTCCTTCTCCAGGTTGCTCGGCAGGTTGACGATCGACAACGCTCCGAACGGACATTTCTATCACGACAAAAATAAAAAATAAAACAACGAAAACCACGGCGACAACCACTCTTTTATAAACCCGTCACATGTCATTTTATATACTTTTTTTCATGAACAAATCCGGCTCCAGGTGGGAATATTGTGAAATAATCTCCGCAGATTTACATTTTCTCACGAATAAAGTCTGAATCTGGACTCGGGGCCGTCGTTACCTTGATGCAGATGCCGCAGCCGATGCACAGAGACTCTGAGATCCAGGCGATCTTACTCTGAGGAGTCACCTCGATGCACAGCTTACCTGCAAACACACACAGGTTTTAAGGGTTTTAACGAGTCGTCCCTGAGAATGAGAGGAGGGGGGACCGGGGGGGGGGGGGCTTCGCTCACCCATGCGGACCACCGGGCAGCTCTTCTTGCACTCCTGGCGACATTTCTTGGGTTTGCATTTGTCGTGGTTGACGATGGCGATCCTGGTGTTTTTGTCCGCCATGACGGAGCGCTGAGCACCTGTGGAGCTGAAGAGGGAGGAGTTCAACTTTGGGGGTTCGCCTCCAGGAAGGAGGGACGAGGGAACAAACGTATTTGGCATCAGTGACGTTCAGGAACCAAAAAGCCAGCAGACAATATGTGAATGTAGAGGACCGTGTGCTCACTCTGCTGAAGCAACACATTCAACTTCAAACAAACAAAAAAACAAAAAACGCAGAGCCTTTGCCTTCAACAATGGGC
This sequence comes from Ophiodon elongatus, assembly GCA_016806645.1. Classification (NCBI taxonomy): domain Eukaryota; kingdom Metazoa; phylum Chordata; class Actinopteri; order Perciformes; family Hexagrammidae; genus Ophiodon; species Ophiodon elongatus. Next base: position 6,443 of record JACSYO010001504.1, read on the forward strand.
CCCTATAGACCTGAACCAGCAGGGCCCTGAACCACCACAGACCTGATCCACCCCAAGACCTGATCCTGGGTGCCACCAAATGTGGTGCCGTTAGTCGGGTTGCGCCTCCAGGCCTCGGCAGGGTGAGCTGAGGTGAACGAGGCAGCTTGACGCCAGTTCAGCTCGCAGGGTTCTGCAGGCAGTGAGTCACACCAGACTCCATTTAAAAATCTGGCCTTTTAGTGTCGCCTCTGAACGAGCAAAACCCTGACGTGACACGTGATTTGCGGCCCTTTAAAAGCACCTTTCAACGCGGGGAGCATTTTAACACAACACCTAAAAAACACACACGGGTAAACACGAAGGGTTCAGTCTCTGGAAGGTCTGCGGTCCCCCGCAACGCAGCGGGCGGTGGCGAGCACCAAAGATGGATCTGTCCTTAAATAACCTGCTGATGGCCGAGCCATTCACGAGCCGAATTCATTAATGGAGCATAAAGATTTAAAAAAAAATACTGACTCGTGACTTTGCACGAGTACATCCTCGTTTGAGAGCAGAACAACGTTGAATTGGTGAATTTCTTAACGGCGTTTGGAGAGTTCACTTCTCGGGTGGGGGGGGGGGGCTCCTGCTCGCAGCAGCAGGTGAGTTCACACCTGCACAGGACACATACCGATCACCTGTAACGTCACCTCCACAACCAGGTGGACCGATTATCGGTTAACCGGAAGCTGTGACGCGTTAACAAAGCAGCTAGCGGTTAGCTTAGCTTCGACACCAGAGCGACGGAGGCCCCTCACTTTGACAGCTGCCCGTGTTTAAAAGGCAACAAAACACCCAAAAATAAGAAGACAATCCAGGTCGATAAGCTCGGGACTCACCCCTCTTCCGCTCCCGGTGGAGAACACCGACAAAAACAGCCGGTAAACGACGTTTAAACACGAACGTTTTAGGGTTAAACTTTCTCTCTCTGGAAGCAACGTGTTCTCTCCGCCTGGAAGCCGGCTGGGGGAGAAAAAAAAAGATGGCGGGAGGAGTGACGCGTTCAAAACGCGACTCCACTCCGTCCGCGCCGTGACGTCATCCGAAACGCGACGCGAGCAAAAGTGGGAGAATTCGAAGTGTCTGCAGCAGCGAAAACCACCGTTTCCACCTTTTTTAATTTAAATTTAAAGCCTGACACGCGATGCTTTGACACAACTTCTCGGAGACTTGTGGAAAATAAACGCCTCTTTGTGAGTTTTTTTACCAATATTTATCTCTTAAGTTGAGTTGTAGTCGCTTTAGTGGAGGGATAATAAATACTAGGTGCAGACATTCAAATGTAATATTTACTCTTATTGAAACGTTGCATGCTCTTCAGAGAATAGTGACGTATTGTTCCGCCTTCAATGAATCGATGTGTTTTCATTTTTTTTGTCTTCAAATAGCCGGCATTATGTCCCCCACTAATGTGGCACTTGGTGTAAACTGTAATTAACGTTGAATAAGATGCTTCCACATGTGTCTCTTATATGCCGAATTCCCCTTCAGGATCTATTTATTCCCATAAACCCTCAACTTGGATGATTGCATTGTTTTTTAACATTTGAATACACGTGTAAACGTAAATATGCGAGACATTTGAAGGGAGTTTGGCTCTAACGTGTGTTTTCCGGCCTCTCTCCAGGGTTTAAGGATGGCCACCCCGAGCAAGACCCCCCCCGGAGCCGACCCCAAGCAGCTGGAGCGGACCGGCACGGTCCGGGAGATCGGGTCCCAGGCGGTGTGGTCCCTGTCCTCCTGTAAACCGGGTCAGCTCCCACACACCTGCACACGCGCATGCGCACACGGGATGGGCGTCGAGTCCAGGTCTCATGTAGTCTGACCTGTTTTTGTGCAGGTTTCGGAGTCGACCAGCTGAGGGACGACAACCTGGAGACGTACTGGCAATCAGACGGGTCGCAACCGCACCTGGTCAACATCCAGTTCAGGTATAATGTACTAGTATAATGTACTTATGCACTAGTATTATGTACTAATGTACCTATGTACTGGTATAATGTACCTATGTACTAGTATAATGTACCTATGTACTAGTATAATGTACCTATGTACTGGTATAATGTACCTATGTACTGGTATAATGTACCTATGTACTAGTATAATGTACCTATGTACTGGTATAATGTACCTATGTACTAGTATAATGTACCTATGTACTAGTATAATGTACCTATGTACTGGAATAATGTACCTATGTACTAGTATAATGTACCTATGTACTAGTATAATGTACCTATGTACTGGTATAATGTACCTATGTACTGGTATAATGTACCTATGTACTAGTATAATGTACCTATGTACTGGTATAATGTACCTATGTACTAGTATAATGTACCTATGTACTAGTATAATGTACCTCTCCTCAGGAGGAGGACCACGGTGAAGATGTTGTGTATTTATGCTGACTATAAGTCAGATGAGAGCTACACTCCCAGCAAGATCTCCGTCAGGGTCGGAAACAACTTCCACAACTTGCAGGAGATCAGGGTGAGGAGTCTAGAACATCTAGAACCATATAGACCATTTAGAACATCTAGAACCATATAGACCATCTAGAACCATATAGACCACCTAGAACCATATAGAACATCTAGAACTATATATAACCGTCTAGAACTATATATAACCGTCTAGAACTATATAGAACATCTAGAACCATCTAGAACTATATATAACCATGTAGAACCATATAGACCATATAGAACCATCTAGACCATCTAGAACCATCTAGACCATCTAGAACCATCTAGAACCATATAACCATCTAGAACCATATAGAACATCTAGTACCATATAGAACCATATAGCCCATCTAGAACCATATATAACCATATAGAACATCTAGAACCATATAGAACATCTAGAACTATATATAACCATCTGCATCCTCTCACCCCCCCCCCCCCCCCCCCCCCCCCCCCCCCCCCCCCCCCCCCCCCCCCCCCCCCCCCCCCCCCCCCCCCCCCCCCCCCCCCCCCCCCCCTCCCTCCCTCCCTCTCCCTCCCCCCCCCTGCAGCAGCTGGAGATGGTGGAGCCGAGCGGTTGGATTCACATTTCTCTGATGAATCAGGTACGAAAACGTCTTTTAATTCACTTTAAAGTTCTGAAACAAAATATTTGCAAAGAAGTAAAAATGTTTTTACTTCTTTCTTTAAAATGTAAAAAACCTGTTTAATATTTTGTGTTTTTATTTGAACCTCAATACTTTTATTTGGGTTCTGAATTAAATGTAATTAATTACTTTGCATTAATATATTATGCTGCTACTCATCCCACCACCTGCATTTTAATTTAATTTCCCTCGTATTGTTTCTATTTTTTATTTTATTTTATATACTTCTAATTAGTTGTTTACTTCCTCTATTTTTATACCGTTTTATACTACAGTTTTATACAGTTTTATTCAGTTTTATACCGTTTTATTCAGTTTTATATTAGTTTAATACCATTTTATTCAGTTTTATACTAGTTTTATACCATTTTATACAGTTTTATACTACAGTTTTATACCGTTTTATTCAGTTTTATACT
>JACSYO010001504.1:15000-17500 GCA_016806645.1 Ophiodon elongatus
AAAAACAAAAAGAGATAAAAAACAAAAAGAGATAAAAACAAAAAAGGATAAAAACAAAAAAGGGCTAAAAACAAAAAAAGGATAAAAAGGGCTAAAAAACAAAGGGCTAAAAAATAAAAAAGGGATACAAACAAAAAAGGGCTAAAAACAAAAAAAGGATAAAAAGGGATAAAAAAAAGAATAAAAAAGGGATAAAACAACAACAACGTATAAATTAAAGTCACTCAGGGTTTCTTTTTTATAAAACTCATCTTTATTGATCCACATTCTTCCACCACGAACAATATCTTGTTATCTTCTTCTTATAAAAAGCTGAATATTTACATCCTCTAAGTATTTACAGTATTTTACACGTCGTCGTCGGAGCCTCACGCCGCAGAAAACATCGTTTTTAATAATGTATTAAAGCGTTGGTATGTTTTCTAATATTTCATGAGGAGAAACATGAGGTGTGACCTTTTGGAGAATTAGTTCTTTAAATAACTGAAATCAGGTAAATCAAAAGGTTCTATGGAAGCACAGAAAGGACAAAATAATTATATTTTTTATATTGTGAAAAATAATCTAATTATATATATATATATATAAACAAAATCACATAAATACAAATGGTTTTCAAAGTGAAATATTAATGCTATAAACTTAGTGTTTTTTTGTATTTAAACATTTAAGTATTTAGTGCTGGTTAATTTAATTATTTTGGAGCAAAACATTATTTAAAAAGCAGATTTAATCTTAAACCTGTTTTTTTCTGATTTTAACTTGTGTGTTTAAATATGTTTCAAACTAATTGATAAATATATATATATATATATATATATATATATAAAATGTCATAATTTAGTGGTCAATTGTGTGTAAGATTAAATTGCATTAACATATTCGTAATTCGTATTCGGAAACGTGACCCTTTAGAGATTTAGGTTAAAAAAGGACACCAAATACATTTTTATGGAAGAACAGAAATGACAAAACAATTTTAACTTCCCCAAAAAATCCCATAAATCCAGTTGGTTTTCAAAGTGAAATATTAATGAAATTAATGAAGTGGTATTTTAGATTTGAACATTTATGTGTTCAGTAGTGATTAAACTTAATAATTAATTAAGTGATCCGTTGTGTATTAAATTAAAATGGCCTTTCTTTGCTTCCTTAGTCTTTCTGAATATTGATTTTCCTGCTAAATTACAGTTAAATTATAAGAAAAAGAGGAAAATAAATCACAAAAAAGTGATTTAACGTGTAAAGAATAATATAAAAAGCAGGTTTAAGAGTAAAGTTGGTTCATTCAACCTGTTTTTCTCCTGATTTTTATTTAAGTTTGTAGGAATAAATAGTGAAATCTATAAATATAAATGTTAATCCAACTCAAGACGGACTAATCACTGAATCGTGGGGTTCGGTTTTGCGGATGTGAGGCTCCGCTTGTTGCCGGGCAACGGAGACGGGCAACTTCACCGGCAACTGTGGTGAAAAAAAAACAAAAAAAAACAAACAAAACAGAACGAACCCGCTGGTTTGAAAACAAAACCGGTTTCAAAGCAACGTTGCCCGTCTGCGTCAACCTCAACGAAGTTGCTCAACATTTGGTTCATCGGTCCAGCGGCGGTTAGAAGACAACGTCTCCGTCAACGTCTCCGTCAACGTCTCCGTCAACGTCAACGTCAACGTCAACGTCTTCGTCAACGTTTCCGTCGACAACGTCTTCGTCGTCAACGTCTTCGTCTTCGTCCCGCCGCTCGTCTACATTCAGCCGTCCCTCGTTTCCTCCTGAACTTTCGTCTCCGGGACTTTTTTTTTTTTTTTTTTTTAATTCTTCAGAAAAAAAAAAAAACACAAAAAAAAAAAAAACATTCGTTTGTCGCCGGATTTTCGGGAGACGTTTAACGTCCTCGTCTCGCGAATCGTCCACATTTGTCTCGTCCGTCCAGGTGTCCCCTCCGTGTGTTTTTAGGACTGTCCTCGTCGTTGTTGTTGTTGTTGACAGTCACACCCGCCTGTTGGAGAAACTGAATCCAGCCACGACTTTGGTCAGAAGAGTGAACTCGTCCTCGTCCCTCATTTCGTCTCCGTCTCCGTCTCCGTCTCCGTCTCCGTCTCCGTCTTCGTCTCCGTCTTCCCGTCCTCCAGGTCGAAGTCCAGCACCAGCAGTTTGGTTTCCTCCGTCCCGTTCCGGCTGCCGGCGGCGCAAACCAGCCGCGTGTCGGACGCCCGGATCCGCCAGACCACGCCCCCTGTGGACAGAAGGGTTGTGATTGGTTCAGACAGGGCAGTGGAGAAAGGGGGCGGGGCTTAAGGGAATGGAATGTCACGGGGGTTCGCACCTGATCCCCGGCTCTGCAGGGCCACCACGTCCCGCAGCCAGGCGCCCGTCCTCAGGTCCCACAGCTTCACCGTGCCGTCGTCCGAGCTGGACAGAACCAGGCCGCGGCAGAACTGCAGACACGTCACCGCCGACTGGTGCTTGTTGGGCCCTGAAGGCAACACCAGACTTCATCAT
>JACSYO010001504.1:25000-35000 GCA_016806645.1 Ophiodon elongatus
TCCCCCATTAATCTGCTTTTTAGCTAGCGTGCTAATTCCACCATGGTTTCATGCTACGCTCGTTACAGGAAACGTGCCGAACGAAGTTGTCACTCATCTATTGATAGCATGGTGCTTTCCTATGCTGTGACAAGAGTGAGCGGATGAAGCATTAAGTGGTTAAATCTTGGGAATCTTGCAGCTGGCTAGTAAGCTAACTAGCGGGCTAATGCCACCATGTTTTCATGCTACACTGATTACAGAAAATTAGCTGGAAAACGTTGTCAATTATCTGGCGATAGCAATGTGCTTACCTATGCCGTGACAATGAAGCATTAAGTTGTTACATTTTACTTATTTAGCATCTGGCTAGCTAGCTTGCTAATGCCACCATGCTGTAATGCTACACTGAACAAAGTTGCCACTCATCTGTAGATAGCAATGTGCTTTCTTATGCTGTGACAAGAGTGTGTGGAGGAAGCATTGAGTTGTTAAATTGTGTGTATTTAGCAGCTGGCTAGTTAGCTAGTTAGCTTGCTAATGCCACCGTGCTTTAATGCTACACTAGTTACAGAAAAACAGAGTCGTCACTTATCTGTGGGAGCAATGTGCTGGGTTAGACGAAGCATTATTACTCTTTGTAACGTTACTAAAGTTACGAACGTTAACCCGCTACAGCGACAGCACACATCAAAGATGGCCGCCGCTCTGACCCTCCTGCTACGTGGATTTGATTTCCTTTATTTATTTCTATTGCCTAGAAATAAACAACCAACATCGCAACAGGAAACACAAAAGCGACCCATTTAGAATGTGTATGTTCTGAAAGATGTTTATAAGATCAAATATAATCCTCTGATGTTCAAAGATAACCGCTTTGTTACAAACTCAACCTTCACCAGTTGAGCTAGCGTTCATTAGTATGCAACCGGCACTCCGCTAATGCAGGTTAGTTGCATTAATATTCTCGCTGAGTGCCGGTTAACGCCGGCGGCGGTCCCAGCGGCGTGGCAGCGGAGCGACGGCGTAAATACAAATCAGGAATATTAAAGAAGCCGCTGGGCTGCAGCTTCATTAGTATGGCTGCGGCGTGGCGCTAACGCTAGGTAGCCTCATTGGTATGGCTGCTGAGTGCTGGCTGTGAATCTCCGCTGACTGGCAGAACGCCCGGGGAGAGAGAGACACACACACACACACACACACACACACACACACACACACACACACGGAGCCACTGCATTGCGCTGAATGAAGGAGTGACTGACTGGCTGTGTGTAGCTGTATTTGCATGTCACACTCAGGTTAGAAAGAACTGTACATCCAGTAAGCTCCTGCCTTCTGTTTGCATGCTGTTGTTTACACAACCCCCCCCATTACCCCCCCCCCTCCCCTAGGTGGATGAAACACACCCTCTCTCTCACAACAGGAAATACAACAGCTTCAACAAACGTGCCAAAAGCAAAACGCCATGAAGAGAGTGAAGGAGGAATTTTTCTACACATTTTTTTTTTTTGCAAATGTATGCAAATTATCACATATTTCATAAAGATTTAGCCTAATTTGCATATTTAACCACAACATTTCAGAAAACTTGTAATACAAAAGATAATAGTCTATATGTGAGTGATGAACTGGTGAAGTTTCATGGTGATATCTACTCATTAATGTTTTGACCCTCTTCACCTGTAGAGTCTGTAATTTAACTAAACATCTCTTTAAAGGCCGTTTTCTCTGAAATCTCCACTTCAGCAGCTCTTACATCCACCAAACTTTACTCTTTCATTCCTACATATATTATGAAGCTTTCTACAGAGGGGTTTGTTCACATATCATTCACAGCCTCATTTATACACATTTTATTCATAAAAACATGCAGAAAAGGTATTTTTTTATGCCTGTTGACAGTATTTTCTGATTTATGGAGTGAAACAAATGTAAAAACCTTTGACTGTAATATTCTAACAAAATAAAACAAGACATTTTTAACCTGGCTTTATCCAATGTCCAGATTTATGTCCTGGAAATAGCACATATTTAAGAAGAAAATACCTCATTTGCATATTTAGACATAACATTTTAGAAAATTTGTAATACAAAAAATGATTGTCTTAATGGGATTAATCAACTGGGGACGTTTCACGGTGATATCTCGTATTTAATTATTTTGACCCTATTCACCTTAAACTTATTGAGGAAATTACTTCCAATAAGAGTTCACGTCTTTTAGGTTTTAGCTCAATAATAATAAAAGAAAAATTAAATAAAAACCATCACAATTAATTCATAAAATACTAATTTTAGGATTATGGATCCTTTCCAGGAACATAAACGGACTAAAAAGCCAAAACAAAAACCAGCACAGCCAGTACTCGGTAGTGAGTGTTTACTGTGTTGTTTGTTTGTTTGTTTGTTTGTTTGTTTACCTTCCTCGCGGCACTTCTCCCTCCACAGCAGGTTGTCCTCAGCCAGGATCCTCCAGTACCTGCAGGTCTGAGCGGCCTGCAGCAGGTCTCTGGGGGCCAGGAAGGTCAGGACGTACAGAGCCAGCTGCAAACACAGGCACAGGTCACATGACTGAGGCACAGGTCACATGACTGAGGCACAGGTCACATGACTGAGGCTCAGGTCACATGACTGAGGCTCAGGTCACATGACTCACGTCACCGGCTCGCTCGTCGTTTTGGAATTCAATTTTAAGGTTTTACTGAACGTCTGGGTCTGAATTTTAAATATATAGAAGTTATGTTGACCTGAGATACTCATTTATTTTAAATCACTTCTTAAAAGCCTTTTTTATTTTTATTTTCTTTTAATTATTATTAATCATTATAATTATCATCATGATATTATAATCATTTTAATTATTATTATTTTATATTTATTGTATATTTATATTTTATTGTTTAAAATAAGTATTTACCAGAATAATAATAATTATAAAATAATAATACATTTATTTTATATGATGTTGTCTTTTTATTGCTATTGTTAATAATTCTAATTATGATATCATAATAACATTAATTATAATAATAACAATAATAATAATAATTTTATATTTATTGTATTAATTTGTTTTTATTGTTTCAAATATTTTTTTAACAGAATGATAATAATAAAAAAACATATATTTTACATGATGTTGTCTTTTTATTGCTATTATTAATAATTATAATTATGATATAATAATAATAATATTAATTATAATAACAATAATTATTATTATTATTTTGTATGTGTTGTATTGATTAGTCGTCCACTTTTACCCTGATGCTAAAACAAATAATAATACATTAATAATAATACATTTATTTAATGTGATCTCGTCTTTTTAATGCCATTATCAATAAATATAATTATGATAATATAATAAAAATAATAATAATAATTGTTAGAATTGTCAGAATTTAGATTTTTACCCTAATAATAATAATAATAATAATAATAATACATATATTTTACGTGATGTCTTTATATTGCCTTTATTTCTTCTTCTTTTTCCTTCCTATGAATCATCATTATTATAATAACAGCGTATGAATAAAGGCCTCTCTGTACCTCTTTGGGCAGCAGGGAGATGAAGTCTCTCTGGAACTGGGGCTCGATGACCTGCATCATGTGCTTCACCTGGCTGGTCTCACACCTGTCGATCAGCTCGTCCAGAGCCAGGAGCCTCTCGGGGCCGCTCCAGGCCTGCAGGGGGGGGGGGGAGGGAGGGGGCAGGGGGGGGGGGTCAGTCTGTTTGTACTCCTGTGTTGTTGTTTTCATCAGTGTTGCGTAAGAGCAGCTGTGAGGCAGCACTCCTCTAACGCTCAGTGTCTACGTGCAGCGAGCGGAAGACTTTCACGTTCTCCCCGTTTCCTTTCATCTGGGTGCAGCTCGGGTTTAACGAGTCTGTTACGCAACGAGCCGCGGGACGAGTCCTGATGCACGCGCGACTTCATTTACATTTCACCAGCCTCCGGGTTACGGCTGCCGGCACATCGGGAATTCATTCTGCAGTTCTTTCTGAGCGATGGGTCCCGTGTCCCGTGACATGGACGTACATCGGGGAGATGTCGGCGCTCGCAGACGAAGAACGACGGGAGACGGACGTTTCAAAGGAAGTTTGAATGGTGGAAATACGTTCAGCCACTGAGGAGATATCGGTGACTTCTTCTCTAATAACTTCTTTGAAAAGATCGTAAAATCTTCGGTTTGGAAAGTTTAAGAAAAGATCGTAAAATACTTCGGTTTAGGAAAAGATCGTAAAATACTTCGGTTTAGGAAAAGATCGTAAAATACTTCGGTTTAGGAAAAGATCGTGAAATACTTCGGTTTAGGAAAAGATCGTAAAATATTTTGGTTTAGGAAAAGATCGTGAAATACTTCGGTTTAGGAAAAGATCGTAAAATATTTTGGTTTAGGACAGATCGTAAAATACGTCAGTTTAGGAAAAGATCGTGAAATACTTCGGTTTCGGAAAAGATCGTGAAATATTCCGTTAAGTTTCGGAAAAGATCGTGAAATATTTCGGTTTTGGACAAAGATCGTGAAATACTTTGGTTTAGGAAAAGATCGTGAAATATCCCGTTAAGTTTAGGAAAAGATCGTAAAATATTTTGGTTCAGGAAAAGATCGTGAAATACTTAGTTTCAGGAAAAGATCGTGAAATACTTTGGTTTAGGAAAAGATCGTGAAATATCCCGTTAAGTTTAGGAAAAGATCGTAAAATATTTTGGTTCAGGAAAAGATCGTGAAATACTTCGGTTTAGGACAAAGATCGTGAAATACTTTGGTTTCGGAAAAGATCGTGAAATACTTCGGTTTAGGAAAAGATCGTGAAATACTTAGTTTCAGGAAAAGATCGTGAAATATTTCGTTAAGTTCAGGAAAAGATCTACTTTGATAACTTTAAGAAAAGATCGTTGTTTGGGTTAAAATAACTGAAGTACGTAAGTTACATGACAAATAAATCCGCGTTAACTTCTCGTTGCACACGGGGATCGAGCAGCGGCCTCCGAGGTCAAAGGTCAAAGGTCACACAGGCCTCACCTGGAAGCTGTGGAGCCAGTCCTGCAGGCCGGAGGGCGGCGGGCCGGAGGTCACGCGGCGCCGCTGAGCCGAGAGCCCGTTGGCCAGCCGCAGGTCACCGAAGGTCGTCGGCGTGGTGGCCTGGACCAGAACGGCAGGACTGTGGGGGGAGGGAGGGGGGAGGAGGGGCGGGGGAGGGGTTAGCATCTCCAGGTAGGATCCCAGCGGAGGAAGGACCCTCTTAAAGGGGAAGTCCTTACCTGAGGTATCCTTTGCAGCGCTTCTTCCCCGAAGGGAACGGACGGCCGTCTGGACCGTGATCCAACTTCCTCTTCATCTACAGAGACAATCAAATATACAATATATAAATATACAATATATAATATATAAATACATAATCTATAATATATAAATATATAATATATAAATATACAATATATAAATATATAATATATAAATATATAATATATAATATACAATATATAATATATAAATATATAATATACAATATACCATATATATTATATAAATATATAAATATAATACATAAATATATAATATATAACTATACAATATATAACATATAAATATATAATATACAATATATAATATATAAATATATAATATATAAATATACAATATATAAATATATAATATATAAATATATAATATACAATATATAATATACAATATATGATATATAAATATATAATATATAAATATATAATATATAATATATAAATATACAATATATAATATATAAATATATAAATATATAATATATGATATAGAAATATATAATATATAAATATATAATATATAAATATACAATATATAAATATATAATATATAAATACATAATCTATAATATATAAATATACAATATATAATATATAAATATATAATATATAAATATATAATATATAAATATATAAAGATCATGACATGGGTTCAACTTGTATCTGCACAGGAGGGTTTGTTTTCGTGTCGTATCCAGTTATAAACCCTGTATTCACAAAACAATGTACATTTCTCAGGTTTTATTCTCCAACAAGCAACGGGTACGAAAGTTTTAAAATATATTTAATATATATATTTGCTATTTTATTCACTATATTTGACCCAAAAATGAAGTTTACAGCAGCTGTAATGTGTAATATCCCTATTTATCTTAGCTATGCAGACGAACAAGCATCAAGTACTGAAGTTTTGTCTGATTTTAAAATAGATTTAATAGATTTTTGATGTTTTATTCACAATATTTGACACAAAAGTGAAGTTTACAGCAGCTGTAATGTGTAATATCCCTGTTTAACTTGTGTTTTTATGGTGTAAGGAAGCACAAAATCTCAATTTCTGAGGTTATTTTCTGGTAGTATGTAGACCAACAATCATAGGATACTGTCGTTGTCTGATTTTAAAATAGATTTGATAGATTTTTGCAGTTTTATTCACTATATTTACCAAAAAATGAAGTTTACAGCAGTTGTAATGTGTAATATTCCTCTTTAACGTGTGTTTTCATGGTGTAAAGAAGCAAAAAAGTACATTTATAAGGTTTTATTCTCGTAGTTTGAAGCTAAGCAGACCAACAAGCATTGAATAATGAAGTTTCGTCAGATTTTTATATAAAATCATAGATTCTTGTTGTTTTAAACACCATATTTGATGATCATGCTTAAATCTTGCAGCTATAAAGAATAAAAAGCATCTCACTTTGTTTACTTCTGAACAAAAAAAAAACAACCTAAAAATAAAATTTCCCTGCATGCAACGTTGCTAATTGGCCGTAAACCGCCCGGGACACGTGAACCCGAACACCTCGCCGAATGTTTTCACTCGTTAACGAAGAGACGCTGAAAACTCCCACGCTGGAGAGGACCCCGAACGCACCCAGCCGGAGGTCTGAACCGGCCTTCTGTCTCTCTGAATGAACGCAGGAATGCAGAAAATCACAGGAATGTCACCGGTGCAGCAACCGGTCTAAAATAGAGCAGCACGCGCTAACGGGCAGCTACACACACACACACACACACACACACACACACACACACACACACACACACACACACACACACACACACACACACACACACACACACACAGAAAAAGGATGCACAGGACAGCATCTGTGTGCGTCCTAACTTCCTCTCGGCAAAATCAGAGTTCAAACACAAGACGACTGAATATTTCTCCGCCGAGGACGGGAATCGAACCCACGACCTCCAACTCCGAACCCTGAACTCATAATCTGCTTTTTTTTTTTTTTCTTAACAGATGTTCTGTGTGGATTTCATTAAGCCTGAAAAACAACAACAACAACAACAACGTGTTTACAGTTAAAAGCAGAAGAATCCAGCTCTGCTGTGTAACATCTGTGTTTTTATGATAATAATAACACACTTTAATACTTTTATAATAGTATTTACGTGGTCATCATACTATAAAAAGGTACTCATGGTACTTTTTTAAGCTTCAACATTATTATAATGAGTCCGTGATCATCAGTGGAGGCGAAACCGTGACCTTTCTGTGACCTTTGAGGAATTTAACATGAATATCTTTCTGTAATCTGTGTTTGCACCGCGGAGGGAAGAGAAACCTTTTTAAGGTTTAAGTCTTGTGTTTTGAAGCTGTGAGGATGAAGAAGCACTAAATACTTGAGTTTTGTTTGATTTTAAATAATTTTCAGACATTTCTGCTGTTTTATACGCCATGTTTACTCATAAATACAGTTTACAGCAGCTGTAATGTGTAATATCCCACTTTGACTTGTGTTTTCACGGCGGAAGGAAGCAAAATAATTACAATTTCTAAGGTTTTTATCTTGTGGTTTGAATCTATGCAGACAAACAAGCTTTGGATAATGAAGTTTTGTCTGACGTTTATACAAAATCATTGATTTATGTTGTTTTAAACACCATAATAGAACCCAAAAAGCAGTTTTCACGCATAATATCCCCGTTTAACTTGTGTTTTCGTGGATTTAAATAGATTTTCATGTATTTATACACTATTTTTGACCCATAAATACAGTTTACAGCAACTGTAATGTGTAATATTCCACTTTTACTTGCGTTTTCACGGCGGAAGGAAGCAAAATAATTACAATTTCTAAGGTTTGAATCTTGTGGTTTGAATCTATGCAGACAAACAAGCATTTGATAATGAAGTTTAGTCAGATTTTTGTATAATATCATTAATATTTGTTGTTTTCACGCATAATACCCCGTTTAACTTGTGTTCTAGTGGATTTAAATAGATTATTATTGATTTATACACTATGTTTGACCCATAAATACAGTTCACAGCAGCTGTAATGTGTCACATCTCTCATTGTGATATAATTTACGTATATTAACCGTTTTATTAACCTGTAATAAACCAGAAATCAAAGACTCTCTCTCTCTGCCGGTTCCGCAGTGGTCCACGCGCGCGCACAGCGACGCGCGCACGCGCCTCCGAGGCAGCATTCCGCTGTCAGGGAGAAACGCCTCGTCATCCCGGAGCCGCGCGAGCCGGGCGAACCTCCGGACGAGCGCGCGACGCGGCTTTCAATGAAATAACACAAACGGTAATGAGACGAAACCGATGACGTCACTGATCGATACTCACTTTGTAGAAGATGAGCTTCAAGGTGCCGTAGAAACCCATGGCTGCGCGCGACACCGAGGATTATTTAAAAAATAAATAAAAAAATAAATAATATATTTATATATATATATATAATATATAATAAAGGATTCTCTTATAACTTAAAAAAACCCCATTAAATTAAGAGCGGTTAAATCCAAATCGATCAGTTGGAGTCCGCGTTGAGCTCGCGCTGCTGAGCTCGCGCTGCTGCTTCAGGATCCACTGAAGAGGACTGACTCTCTCTCTCGCGACCTCCACGGGAACACGCAGGGACATGCCTCGTGCGAGGGAGGGAGGGAGGGAGGGAGAGGGCGGAGGGAGGGAGAGGGCGGGAGGAGGTGTGTGTGCGCGCGCGTGTGGAAGGGTCAGCAGATTCTGATTAGAATTCTGAGAGAGAAGAAGGAAATAAAAAAAAAAAATGGATCAAATTTTTATGACGCGTCGGGTTCTAGAACGTTCTGACGTCACGAGTCGCTGAGAGGAAGAACGTGAAGAAAAAATATTTATATATTTAAAGAAAAATATACATATTTTTTTAATATTTATATATTAAAGAAATATATAAAATAATATATACATATATACAAAATATATATTTTTACAAATATTTATATATTTAAAATATATATATTAAAAACCTTTTAGATTGCATAAAAAGGACTAGAACTGTCAACATTTTAAAATCAAATTAAATACATTTTTAAAAGCCAATGTGTGTTATATATATGTCTGAATGTGTATATACTGTGTATAAGTATGTCTGCACGTTTTTTTGTATTTCTTATATTAAAAGGCCATCCCATAGACGTGGACATAGTCGTGGTGACGTCACCCATTGGTTTGTGGACTAAAGTTTTGAAGCCTCGAGTTTGGCGATTTGGCCGCCGCCATCTTGTTTTTTTGCAACCAGTGAAAAGGAAGTGACCATATGTGGACTGAGGAGGAGTGTCATTTTCTATAGACTTCTATACAACCAGAGGAGTCGCCCCCTGGTGGTCAGGAGAGAGAATGCAGCTTTAACACATGACAATTCTTTTGTTTTTACTCAAATATAAATTCTGGATTTCGAGGATCGACAGTTTAGATCTGATTTAGTACGACGTGAAAACATTTGAAGTGTAAATAATAAATAAAAGTTATATTCAGCGGTGGAGACGACAGACGGAGCAAACGTGCGCCCAGCGGGAGGTCGTTAGAGGTCGTTAGAGGTCGTTAGAGGTCGTTAGAGGTCACCGCTTTCTCACAGCTGATTGACCTCAAAGGTCGTCCACACACACACACACACACACACACACACACACACGGTAACCTGGGAGGTCAAACCTTCGGCCAGAGCCTGGAGACACAACACACAGCACCTCCCTCCTCCTCC
>JACSYO010001505.1:2500-26837 GCA_016806645.1 Ophiodon elongatus
GTCTCCTGTCTCCTGTCTCCTCATGTCTCCTGTCTCCTCATGTCTCCTGTCTCCTGTCTCCTCATGTCTCCTGTCTCCTCATGTCTCCTCATGTCTCCTCCTGTCTCCTGTCTCCTGTCTCCTGTCTCCTCATGTCTCCTGTCTCCTCATGTCTCCTCATGTCTCCTCCTGTCTCCTGTCTCCTGTCTCCTGTCTCCTGTCTCATGTCTCCTCATGTCTCCTCAAGTCTCCTCTCCTCATGTCTCCTCCTGTCTCCTCTCCTCCTCTCTCCTCATGTCTCCTGTCTCCTGTCTCCTCCTGTCTCCTCTCCTCCTGTCTCCTTCCTTTCTCACCCCCCCCCCTCCCCTCCCCCCCGTCCAAAATGCTGGGATTTACTTAGCCGACTGGACCGATGCAATTTTTATGACCTTATTGCTTTTTTACCATGGTAATAGTTTTGAATCAATTTATCAATCTGCAGCAGCATCAGACATGTTGCCCTCAAAGATCAAGTCCAGGTCATCCCATCATTGCTCCGGTGCTCTGAGATGGAAACCCCCCCTCGTGTACCCCCCCTGCCCCCCCTCGTACCCCATCACTGCCATGGGCCATATGAGAATGCTCCTCAAACAGCTTAGCAAACATGCTCTCACCAGTTTAACCCCCCTTAAGGTTTCTTATTATCTGGACCTGGAGAGGCCCCGCCACAATAAGAGCCTCTCCACTTTTTTTGTGTGCGCGTGTGTGCATGTGTGTGTGTGTGTGTGTCTGTGCGTGTGCGTGCATGTGTGCATGTGTGCGTGTGTGTGCGTGTGTGTGCGTGTGCGTGTGTGTGTGTGTGTGTGCGTGTGTGCGTGTGCGTGTGTGTGTGTGCGTGTGTGTGCGTGTGTGTGTGTGTGTGCGTGTGTGCGCGTGTGTGCGTGTGTGCGCGTGTGTGCGTGTGTGTGTGTGCGTGTGTGCGCGTGTGTGCGTGTGTGTGTGTGTGTGTGCGTGTGTGTGTGTGCGTGTGTGTGTGTGTAGCTCTCTTCGTTCTCTGGCATGAATCAGACGCTGGCCCTTTAAGTAGATCCTCGTCCTCTCAGTCGTTTTATCTGCTCTGCATTGATTTCCTGTAGAACTCGTTGTGGGATCAATAACAGATTGAGGAGGATAATTTATTCGTGGATTAATATGTTTAAAGAGCGTTACGGCTCTACTGTCCTTTGTTTGGCTTCAGCAAACGTCACTTAATGTCCGTCTCTGATTCCATTAGTGAGAATAAAGAGATCATGTGACCACGTTTCATCACTGAGACGCTGACGTCCACCGGACGCACCACGTCTCGCTTTAAGACAATAAGACATGTCATATTAATTATGAATATTATTCATTAATATTCATAATTAATATGAATTAAATATGATAAACATTACTATTACTAATACACTTTGTATTCATCAGTAATTTAAAGGATGAAGCCGGTTGATGTCATGAAGAAGAAGACAGACTTCTTTATTTCTGGAGCATCGTCTCCTTTCCTAGAGTCACCAAGGGAAGGAAAGGAAGCCTCAGGTCATGTGATCCACCAGCAGATTATTATTATTATTATTATCGTTATTATTATTATTATTATTTATGAAATGTATATGTGCGTATATATATGTGTAAATAAATACACATATATATATACACAAATATACACATGTGTGTATATATGTGTATTATGTGTGTGTATATATATGTGTATATATGTTTATGTGTATATATGTGTATATATGTGTGTGTATATATGTTTGTGTATATATGTGTATATATGTGTGTGTATATATATGTGTGTATATATATATGTGTATATATGTGTATATATGTGTATATATGTGTGTGTATATATGTTTGTGTATATATGTGTATATATGTGTATATATGTGTATATATGTGTGTGTATATATATGTGTATATATGTTTATGTGTATATATGTTTATGTGTATATATGTTTGTGTATATATGTGTATATATGTGTATATATGTGTATATATGTGTGTGTATATATATTTTTATGTGTATGTATGTTTATGTTTATATATGTATTGTATATATGTTTATGTGTATGTGTATATATGTGTGTATATATGTTTATGTGTATATATGTTTATATATGTGTGTGTGTATGTATATGTGTATATATGTTTATGTGTATGTATGTTTGTGTATATATGTGTGTGTATATATGTGTATATATGTGTATGTGTATATATGTGTGTGTATATATATATGTGTATATATGTGTATATATGTGTATGTGTATATATGTTTGTGTATATATGTGTATATATGTGTATATATGTGTATATATGTGTATGTATATATATGTTTATATATATATATGTGTATATATGTGTATATATGTGTATGTGTATATATATGTGTGTATATATATATGTGTATATATGTGTATATATGTGTGTGTATATATGTGTGTGTATATATGTTTATGTGTATATGTGTATATATGTTTGTGTATATATGTTTGTGTATATATGTATATATATGTGTATGTAAGTGTATGTGTATGTGTGTATATGTGTCCGGATGCCCATTCCCTGTGACCCGTCATGTGACCCGTCATGTGACCCGTCCTGTGACCCGTCATGTGACCCGTCCTGTGACCCGTCCCGTGACCCGTCATGTGACCCGTCATGTGACCCGTCCTGTGATCCGTCATGTGACCCGTCATGTGACCCGTCCTGTGACCCGTCCTGTGACCCGTCATGTGACCCGTCATGTGACCCGTCATGTGACCCGTCCCGTGGTGGAGGCTGCAGCAGTAAACAGGAACAATGGAAGGATGTATCTGAGGGATCACAGCAGCCAATCAGCAGCCGGCGTCCAGCGTCCTGACCTCCTTCCCAGAAAGAGGCGGCGGCCCGCGGTGGAGTAATCCTCCTCCATCTCCTGCTCTGGAGGTCAGCCTTAAAAGAAGCATTAAGCAAACAGCTAATGGAATCAGGGCTATAATAATACGGGGATATAGTGAGACAATTCTATTAACAAGATATAAATCATGTTGAGTGTGAGGTAAGTGTTTTTTAATTGATTGATGGAAACGGCGATCCATAGGTTTCTGGAGACTAACAGCCATTTACTGTCTGCTGCCGAGCAGAAGAGGCAAAAAGGGAGAGATAAGAAAATTACGGCGGTCCGAGGAATAAATTATTCAGAAAAGATAATCATTTTGTGCTGACGTTACTAATGTGAAGAAGCATTTAATCTCCCTCCGCTGGGACGGGAGCTTTTTATAAAGATTAAACCCTGAACGCCACGCTCTCATTACCCACACGGCGTCCTCTAATCACAGGAGCAGTGCATTCTGGGAACTCAGAGACACCGGGAGAGCACACATGGAGAGTATGTATATATATACACATGTAGAGTATATATATGTATATATATATACATATATATACACACATGGAGAGTATAAATATATATATATACACATGTAGTGTATATATATATACTCTACACACGGGGACTCCCGTTTCCCGTCAGCACCCCGGCCGACCCCAGAGGCCCGTGTATCGACCTCGTCGGCGGAGCCCCCGCTCCCCGGAGCCCCAGCCTAGCACCCCGGACCCCCCTTCTGGAGCCCCAGCCCCCGCTCCCCGGAGCCCCAGCTCCCCGGAGCCACCGCTCCCCGGAGCCCTCGCTCCCCGGAGCCCCAGCCCCCTCTCCCCAGAGCCCCCGCTCCCCGGAGCCCCCGCTATCGGAGCCCCAGCCCCCGCTCCCCGGAGCCCCAGCTCCCCGGAGCCCCCGCTATCGGAGCCCCAGCCCCCGCTCCCCGGAGCCCCAGCTCCCCGGAGCCCCCGCTATCGGAGCCCCAGCTCCCGCTCCCCGGAGCCCCAGCCCCCTCTCTCCAGAGCCCCCGCTCCCCGGAGCCCCCGCTATCGGAGCCCCCACTCCCCGCTCCCCGGAGCCCCAGCCCCCTCTCCCCAGTGTATGCCCCAGCTCCCCGGAGCCACCGCTCGCCAGAGCCCCAGCCCCCGCTCCCCGGAACCCTCACTCCCCGGAGCCCCAGCCCCCTCTCCCCCTCTCCCCCGCTCCCCGGAGCCCCCGCTATCGGAGCCCCAGCCCCCGCTCCCCGGAGCCCCAGCCCCCTCTCACCAGAGCCCCCACTCCCCGGAGCCCCCGTTATCGGAGCCCCAGCCCCCGCTCCTCGGAGCCCCAGCCCCCTCTCCCCAGAGCCCCCGCTCCCCGGAGCCCCAGCTCCCGGAGCCACCGCTCCCCGGGCCCCAGCCCCCTCCCCCAAGCCCCTGCCCCGGAGCCCTCTGCTCGGGCCCCACCCCCGCTCCGGAGCCCTCCCCCTCTCCCAGAGCCCCTGCTCCCCGGAGCCCCCGTCTCCGGACCCCAGCCCCTGCTCCCTGGAGCCCCCGCTCCCCGGAGCTCCAGCCCCCCCTCCCCAGAGCCCCCGCTCCCCGGAGCCCCAGCTCCCCGGGGCCACCGCTCTCCAGAGCCCCAGCCCCCGCTCCCCAGAGCCCTCGCTCCCCGGAGCCCCAGTCCCCTCTCCCCAGAACCCCCTCTCCCCAGAGCCCCCGCTCCCCGGAGCCCCCGCTATCGGAGCCCCAGCCCCCGCTCCCCGGAGCCCCCGCTCCCCGGAGCCCCCGCTCCCTGGAGCCCCAGCCTCGCTCCCCGGAGCCCCCGCTCCCCGGAGCCCCAGCCTCGCTCCCCGGAGCCCCAGCCCCAGCTCCCCAGAGCCAGCCTCGCTCTCCGGAGCCCCAGCCTCGCTTTCTGGAGCCCCATTCCCGGACCTGGTCTGCTCCCTGGTCTGGTTCCTGTAGCGTTGAGGTGTCAGCGTCCGTCCCTCTCCCTTCATGTCTTCATGTCTCCATGTCTTCATGTCCTCATGTCCTCATGTCTTCATGTCTCCATGTCCTCATGTCCTCATGTCTTCATGTCTTCATGTCCTCATGTCTTCATGTCCTCATGTCCTCATGTCTTCATGTCTTCATGTCCTCATGTCCTCATGTCTTCATGTCTTCATGTCTTCATGTCTCCATGTCCTCATGTCCTCATGTCTTCATGTCCTCATGTCCCCATGTCTCCATGTTTCCATGTCTCCATGTCCTCATGTCCTCATGTCTCCATGTCTCCATGTCCTCATGTCCTCATGTCTCCATGTCCTCATGTCCTCATGTCCTCATGTCTCCATGTCTCCATGTCTCCATGTCCTCATGTCCCCATGTCTTCATGTCCTCATGTCTTCATGTCCTCATGTCCTCCATGTCCTCATGTCTCCATGTCCTCATGTCTCCATGTCCTCATGTCCTCCATGTCCCCATGTCTCCATGTCCTCATGTCCTCATGTCTCCATGTCCTCATGTCCTCCATGTCCTCATGTCTTCATATCCTCATGTCTCCATGTCTCCATGTCCTCATGTCTCCATGTCCTCATGTCCTCATGTCTCCATGTCTCCATGTCTTCATGTCCTCATGTCCTCATGTCCTCATGTCTTCATGTCTCCATGTCCTCATGTCCTCATGTCTCCATGTCTCCATGTCTTCATGTCTCCATGTCCTCATGTCCTCATGTCTTCATGTCCTCATGTCCTCATGTCTCCATGTCTCCATGTCCTCATGTCTCCATGTCCTCATGTCCTCATGTCCTCATGTCTTCATGTCCTCATGTCTTCATGTCTTCATGTCCTCATGTCTTCATGTCCTCATGTCCTCATGTCTTCATATCCTCATGTCCTCATGTCCTCATGTCCTCATGTCTTCATGTCCTCATGTCCTCATGTCCTCATGTCTCCATGTCCTCATGTCTTCATGTCTCCATGTCTCCATGTCCTCATGTCTTCATATCCTCATGTCTCCATGTCTTCATGTCCTCATGTCCTCATGTCCTCATGTCTTCATGTCCTCATGTCCTCATGTCCTCAGGTCTTCATATCCTCATGTCTCCATGTCTCCATGTCCTCATGTCTTCATGTCCTCATGTCTTCATGTCCTCATGTCTCATGTCTCCATGTCCTCATGTCTTCATGTCCTCATGTCTTCATGTCCTCATGTCCTCATGTCCTCATGTCCTCATGTCTTCATGTCCTCATGTCTTCATATCCTCATGTCTTCATGTCTTCATGTCCTCATGTCTCCATGTCCTCATGTCTTCATGTCCTCATGTCTCCATGTCCTCATGTCCTCATGTCTCCATGTCCTCATGTCCTCATGTCTTCATGTCCTCATGTCTTCATATCCTCATGTCTTCATGTCTTCATATCCTCATGTCTTCATGTCCTCATGTCTCCATGTCCTCATGTCCTCATGTCCTCATGTCTCCATGTCCTCATGTCCTCATGTCTTCATGTCCTCATGTCCTCATGTCCTCATGTCCTCATGTCCTCATGTCTTCATATCCTCATGTCTCAGGGTGAGAGGCCTCATGTTATCTGTGTCTGTCCACCAGGCGTCCCCTCTCCCCTGACGTTGATGGACAGCTGCTGTAAAGACGCCTCGGGGCTCCGGCTGCCATCAAACTGAGTCTTATTGCTTTTCATTGGCTGAGTGCGATAGGCCCCTGCATGTCCTCAGATGGTGTGATAGGTTTCATGTGAGCTGTTGACACCCGGCTTTGTGACGGTGACGGTGTACATGTGTGTATCGATGCTCTGTCTGTGGGCTTTGTGGGCTGTTATATATGTCTCTGCTGTCAGGGCTCTGTTATCAGCCCCCCCCCCCCCTCCTCTCCCCGGCTGCTTATCACCGCTGCTGCTCTGAACCAGGCGGATCAATGGCCATCTACCTCTTCATTTAATAAATACACAAACATCACCAGGAAACCAGAGACTCTCCACAAACACCTGAAGTACAGAACATATTAAGAAGCAATCTAATCAGTGATATACATATATATGTGTAAATATGTATACACATATATATGTGTAAATATGTATACACATATATATGTGTAAATATGTATACACATATATATGTATATATATCTATCTATATGTGTATATATACACATATAGATATACACATAGATATACACATATATATGTATGTATATGTGTGTGTGTGTGTATATGTATAAACATATATATATATATACACATATATGTGTATACATATATGTGTATACATATATATACACATATATATATGTATGTATATGTGTGTGTGTGTGTGTATATGTATAAACATATATATATATATTTACATATATGTGTATACATATATATACATACACATATATATATATATGTGTATATATACACATATATATACGTGTGTATATATATATATGTGTGTGTGTGTGTGTGTGTGTGTGTGTGTGTGTGTGTGTGTGTGTGTGTGTGTGTGTGTGTGTGTGTGTGCGTGCGTGTGTGTGTATATGTATAAACATATATATATATATTTACATATATGTGTATACATATATATACATACACATATATATATATATGTGTATATATACACATATATATATACGTGTGTATATATATGTGTATATATATATATGTGTGTGTGTGTGTGCGTGCGTGTGTGTGTGTGTGTGTGTGTCTTCTAATAGGGATGTATTGGAAACAGAACCGGCCAATAGCAGGCCTCCGTGGGCCGTCTCCGTGGTGACTGTTGGTGAGGACCCGTGGCCCGTTTCTGCTGGACAGAAGAATATAAATACATAAATAAAGTCTTCTCAGGAAGAGATGCTCTTCTGGTTCCTCTGGAGGAACGAAGTGAAACGTTCTCTGACCTTCTGAGTTCTTTAAACGTCCTCCTTCATGATTGTGTTGATGAAACGAGAGAAATCATTTAGTGGGATATACGAATTACAGAATATAGAATTACAGAATACAAAATACAGAATACAGAAATACAGAAATACATAATTATAGAATACAGAATTACAGATTTACAGAATTACAGAATACAGAATTACAGAATACAGAATTACAGATTTACAGATTTACAGAATTACAGAATTACAGAATACAGAATACAGAATACAGAATTACAGAATTACAGATTTACAGAATTACAGAATCACAGAATTACATTCTATTATTTTACGTAGCTTTGTTAACAATGATCCATGATTCTTGCAGTGGTTATATACGTATATATATATATATATATATATATATATATATATATATATATATATATATATATATATATATATATATATATATGGACATCTGTCCAGAACCAGAACTTTATTACTTTATTTACTACTACTATTGACATGTTTATCTGTATTCTGTATTTGGTGTTTGGTTGTTGTGAAGCATTAAAGGTTTACAAGGTGATTGACAGGTCTCTATGTCCCTCCTCCTCAGTCCATATATGGTCACTTCCTGTTCACTGGTTGTGAAAAACAAGATGGCGACGACCAAAACGTTGAACTGGAGGCTTCAAAACGTCACACACTAATCAGTGTCGTCATGACGACGTCCTCGTCTTACAAACAGGAAGTTGTGTCGGGTGACAAACATCTGGAGATGCAGGAGTTCGAGAGGTCGACCCTCAGAGGTGATCCATCCCAGACCCGGGGCCTTGAGGAGGCCCACATGGAGGTCTGAGTCCTCCTCGAGGCCCCCCCCCCCTCAGCGTGGTGTCCTTGCAGATTTAGTGGTCACTTCTCTCAACTTTGCCCATTAACCTGAGTGCAGGCAGTTTGCCCCGCCCCCCCCAGAGCACCGCGGGGACATTTATTACCCAGGGACACTCTAATGGATCCCAGTTAAGGTGTGTTAACAATTTTTCTATTGATTAATTGGAAGAGAATCATAGCCAGACTAACTTAGCCCAGAAGATTTAGTGGCTTTTAAGGTAGTAGCGATGAATATAATGCTTTAGAAAGAGCTTCTGTACATTATAGATATGACACCTGCTACATTAAGCTGCATTAAGCTTTAATACGTCTTCATTACTGGCACTCTGCCCACCCCTCCAAGGTTGAAATAGAGATCCACCTTTCATTAGCCCACCCATCACGGCTCTATGGAGAGATATCAAATAATAATGGAACTGTTGAAACAGTTCTGCCTGAGTTCTTAATGTTAATCGATGTATTAAATATTAAAGATTTCCATAACAGGACTTTGAGCCGCTGCCACGCTTCTCCCATCAGGACGCTCATCTCGCTGTAATCAGGTAAAGTAGAGGATGATGACGACCTCGTGACCTCTGACCCGCGGACGCTGCTGCTGAAACAAGGGGAAGTGAAAGACTTCACTTAAAGGGACAGTGCACCAAAGACCGGTCCAACGCTGTCACATGTTCAGCTCAGAGATTTAGCCGTCGCCATCTTGTTTTTATCAACCAGTGAACAGGAAGTGACCATATGTAGACTGAGGAGGACGTGTCGACCTGTCAATCACCCTGTAGCCCCGCCCTAAAGCATCCCCTCTTTATGGTCTGTCTGACTCTAAATGGACCATAATTTACTAAATGAACATCATGCTCTATTGAAGAAGACTTGAAACTAGAGATTGAGACATAAACTCATGTTTACAATGTTTACTGAGGGAATAAATCAAGAGAGAAGTAGAGTCATTTTCTATAGACTTCTATACAACCAGAGGAGTCGCCCCCTGGTGGTCAGGAGAGAGAATGCAGAGTATTGCACTTTAGATAAAACATTCCTCATCAGAACATTAAAGTTATGAACACATTATTAATGATAATCCATCAACACGATATTTAACTGGTTACATTCTGCAGAACAAACTCTAAAACTTCTGTACATGTAAAAGAGTAGTACTACACTAAAGGAGTAGTACTGTACTAAAGGAGTAGTACTACACTAAAGGAGTAGTACTGTACTAAAGGAGTAGTACTACACTAAAGGAGTAGTACTGTACTAAAGGAGTAGTACTACACTAAAGGAGCAGTACTACTCTTAAGGAGTAGTACTACACTAAAGTAGTAGTACTACACTAAAGGAGCAGTACTACTCTTAAGGAGTAGTACACTAAAGTAGTAGTACTACACTAAAGGAGCAGTACTACTCTTAAGGAGTAGTACACTAAAGTAGTAGTACTACACTAAAGGAGCAGTACTACTCTTAAGGAGTAGTACTCTAAAGTAGTAGTACTACACTAAAGGAGTAGGACTACACTACGGTAGTAGTACTACACTAAAGGAGCAGTACTACTCCTCTAGAGTAGTACTACACTAAAGGTACTGCGTGTACTTCAGGCTCCTCGGCTCAGGATGAAAGGTATTCTTCTTTCCGCCGCACACGATGCAGCAAAAATAAACGTTTCTCAGCGAGCGAACGTCAGAGAGGAGAGAAGCTCGATGTCGGTGTGTTCAGAGAAAACAGCCCCTCCACAGGGCGCCCCCCTCCTAATGCCCCCCCCCCTCCTAATGCCCTCCCCCTCCTAATGCCCCCCCCCCTCCTAATGCCCCCCCGCCCACACACCAACCACAGACTCTGTTTCTCTTTCCCTCTCAGCCTCCAGAGCCTGACTCATGTTTGCAGAGCGGCTGATGAGTTTCCATCTTTATTGTGTCTCAAAGGTCAAAGGTCAGAACATAAACCCCCCCCCTCAGAACATAAACCCCCCCCCCCTCATATTTATATTCTATTAAAGACGGACAGAAACATACGAAATGTGTTTCTACGCTCAGATCGATAGATTTATTTGACAATAATAATAATAATAATAAAGTTTATCTTTATACAAAAGAAACTTTTTAGATCAAATATTAACACTAAAACTGTTACTGTCTAAATAAACATTAACAATAAAAAAAAAAGTAAAAAATATAAATAAATAAATAAATAAAGCATCATTCTGTAGTGGAGGTGGTTTTAATATCAGCATCTCTGGGCCGGGATATTAATCTGTATCTCAGTAATGATCATTAAACCCACCAGGACCTCCTGCTTCCTTCACTTCCTGCAACCTGAAGCAGGAAGCAGGAAGCAGGAAGTCCCGCCACAATAAAGGTATAAATTAATCCACTTTAAAGAGACGCTTCTGTTTCACAGATCAATGAGTTAAAGGAGACACTTTGTAACATTTTACTTCCTGTTTACGTCACCAAAGCCCTTTGTGCTAAGCTAACTAGCTTTAGACAGACATTAAAGCGGTTTCTAGTAGAAGCCTTTGTGCTAAGCTAACTAGCTTCATAGCTACAGGTTAGACATTAAAGGGGTTTCTAGTAGAACCCTTTGTGCTAAGCTAACTAGCTTCATATCTACAGGACAGACATTAAAGGGGTTTCTAGTAGAACCCTTTGTGCTAAGCTAACTAGCTTCATATCTACAGGACAGACATTAAAGGGGTTTCTAGTAGAACCCTTTTTGCTAAGCTAACTATCTTCAAACAGCATTAAAGGGGTTTCTAGTGGAACCCTTTGTGCTAAGCTAACTAGCTTCAGACAGCATTAAAGGCTCCCTGTGCTCTTGGCAGAGCAACGTGTCCCCTGGATGTGGAGCTCCAGCTTCCTCTGAGCTCGTGTAAATAAACGAGCCTCGTCCTCGTGGAGCCGCGGGTCGTTTGCGGTTCCGGGTTTAAAAGCAGCTGCGACTCCGACGGCTTGAAGGAACGATGGCGGAGCGGCGTGCGGCCGTTTATTGTTTAATGCCACATTAGCAATCTGCGGCGTTCGGGAGCCGCTGCCAGCCGAGGCGGCTCGGGGCAGATGGGCCGCTCCGGAAGATGGATCCGCTGCCACATAAATCCCCCGCCATCAAAAGCCAAAGCAGGAACGAGACCAGAACCGCTGCCAACGGCAACAGCTCATGTTCCCCTGTTCTCACATCTGAGGGATGGATTCAGATGTTAGCTCTCATTAGCATGAAGCAGAGGCTCCACAGATGTGCAGAGGGTTACTCACAGACCAGCAGAGACCAGGACCCAGCACAGACCAGCACAGACCTACCGGCGCAGCAGGCCGTGCGGTGCAGACTACTCTCTGGTAACTGCAGGCCGTGCGGTGCAGACTACTCTCTGGTAACTGCAGGCCGTGCGGTGCAGACTACTCTCTGGTAACCTGCAGGCCGTGCGGTGCAGACTACTCTCTGGTAACCTGCAGGCCGTTTGGTGCAGACTACTCTCTGGTAACTGCAGGCCGTGCGGTGCAGACTACTCTCTGGTAACTGCAGGCCGTGCGGTGCAGACTACTCTCTGGTAACTGCAGGCCGTGCGGTGCAGACTACTCTCTGGTAACCTGCAGGCCGTGCGGTGCAGACTACTCTCTGGTAACCTGCAGGCCGTGCGGTGCAGACTACTCTCTGGTAACTGCAGGCCGTGCGGTGCAGACTACTCTCTGGTAACCTGCAGGCCGTGCGGTGCAGACTCCTCTCTGGTAACTGCAGGCCGTGCGGTGCAGACTACTCTCTGGTAACCTGCAGGCCGTGCGGTGCAGACTACTCTCTGGTAACTGCAGGCCGTGCGGTGCAGACTACTCTCTGGTAACTGCAGGCCGTGCGGTGCAGACTACTCTCTGGTATCCTGCTGCAGCAGAACAAGTGTATCTGAGAGCAGCAGGCGTCCCTCTTCTGTCCCCCGCGTCGCCACAATTGACTTGTCATGTATTTTCCAGCTAATTAGCTCCTTTAAGTCGAGGTTATGTAAGCCGGCATTGATAAGAACACGGCGGTAAATTGACCGTGTGACGCCGCCATTCACTCGGGGACAATGACCCCCTGTAGCCGTAATCAGGATTAATTAAAGGCCGTTAAGGGAGAGTGATGGCGGGCAGCGTGCATGCTGGGTAGATAGCAGGCTCCTCTTTAACAACACGCTGTGATTGGTCAGTTGTTGTGAATGTGACGGGGTTAACCAGCAGGGACGGGGAGGGGGGGGCGGGGGGCGAGAGGGGGGGGGGCATTAAACAAAAGAGGGTTGGACGTCTCAGTGGACACATTCACACAGAGACAGACGGGAGGCGTTTGTCTCTGTGACAATAATCTTTAGAGAAGAAAAGATTACATGTTCTGAACAATGAAAGTAAAAACAGTTGACACATTTTTATTTTAATCAAAGGTAACTGTTTATTTTTCTTGGCCTTAATAATGTTTAATATTCTGTAAAACATTATTTTGTCAATGAAACATTAAAGAATTTAATAAATAGTTTCCCCGTCGTTATTTTAATGCTGTTAGCAGTGTAATGTCTCTACGTCTCAGGTGTCTCACCCTCACATGTCTCACCCCCACCTGTCTCCCCTCCACCTGTCTCCCCTCCACCTGGTCCCCCCTGGTCCCAGACCCCCAGGTCCCAGATCCCCAGGTCCCAGACCCCCTGGTCCCAGACCCCCAGGTCCAGCACCATGTCCCTGTGTGTCTGTTAAAGTCTGATTCTTCAGGTCAGCTCCTGACCTCCATCGGCTGAGGTCTCCTGAGAGGACATGGAGGACTTGTCTCAGGTGATTGTGGGTGGATGGCGGTGACAGGTAATGGGTCTGTGGGGGGGTGGTCCTCTCTCCTCCTCCCGTCTCCTCCGGCTGGCGGCTTCATTCACTGACCGTTAGCCGGAGGTTTGTTGTTGCTCACGTTTAGAGGCGCTGACAGAAGGCATTCCAGCTGCTCCTCCGCCGGGAATCACAATGAAGGATTTGACTTCTGCTGCTCTCCTCCTGAAGTCTCTGCTCCACCTCCTCCTCCTCCTCCTCCTCCTCCTCCTCGCTCCTTCATCCCCGGTGTCACATCTGAAGGGTCGGGAGGCTGAAATTGGCTGAGGAGATTCTCAGTCATGGAGCTCCTGATTTGTCAATCACTTTTCAATTAGCTAATGAGCTGCTCCAGAGAGGGAGCTCCTGGAGGAGCTGAGGTAGGACGGAGGAGAGCTGAGCCAGCACCACTTATCCACTCCTTCACACACAGCAATGAAATTAACTCAATATAATATCATTACCATTATGCAATTGATCACATGGTGGGATTCTTAAAGCAGGGCCACAGGAAGGCCAGAAGCTGACTTTCTCCTGACGGGGACGAGGGAATACAAAGACTCCTGTTCTCTGAGCGGAAACACGCTTTAGAACTAAAAGATAGATAGTGTCCTGATAACTGAAATGGAGAATATGAATAATATTCTCTAAAACACATTTTTTAAACAGATAGTTAAACGTATTTTATCTTCCAGAAAGAAACGATTCACGAGCCTCTGCTCCTTCTGCACAATTTAATTAGCTTTAATTCACCAAGAAAGAAAAGCGTCCTGCCGACACAGCTATGATTCGCTAGGCTACGATACACTACAATACACTAGGATACACTACAATACACTAGGATACACTACAATACACTAGGATACACTACAATACACTAGGATACACTACGATACACTACAATACACTAGGATACACTAGGATACACTACAATACACTAAGATACACTAGGATACACTACAATACACTAGGATACACTACGATACACTAGGATACACTACGATACACTACAATACACTACAATAAACTACGATACGATACGATACGATACGATATGATACAATACCATACATTAGGATACAATACGATACAATACAATACAATGCGATACAATACGATACGATAGGATACAATACAATACAACATGATAAACTACAATACGATACGGTACAATACGATACGATACGATACACTACGATACAATATGATACGATACGATACGATACAATACAATACGATACAACATGATAAACTACAGTACGATACGATACGATACACTACGATACAATATGATACAATACGATATACTACGATACAATACAATACGATATACTACGATACGATATGATACGATACGATACGATACAATACAATACAATACGATACGATATACTACGATACGATACGATACGATACGATATGATACGATACGATACGATACGATACGATATACTATGATACGATACGATACGATACAATATGATACGATACGATACGATACGATACGATACGATATACTACGATACGATACGATACGATACGATATGATACGATACGATACGATACAATACAATACAATACAATACGATATACTACGATACGATACGATACGATACGATATGATACGATACGATACGATACGATACGATACGATATACTACGATACGATACGATACGATACGATATGATACGATACGATACGATACGATACGATACGATATGATACAATACAACATGATAAACTACAATACGATACGGTACAATACGATACGATACGATATGATACGATACGATACATTAGGATACGATATACTACGATACGATACGATACGATACGATATACTACGATACGATATGATACGATACGATACATTAGGATACGATATACTACGATACAATACGATACGATACGATACGATATACTACGATACGATACGATACGATATGATACAATACGATACGATACGATACAATACAATACGATACGATATACTACGATACGATACGATACGATACGATACACTACGATACGATACGATACGATACACTACGATACGATACGATACGATACGATACGATACACTACGATACGATACGATACGATACGATATACTACGATGCCATACGATACGATACGATATGATACAATACAACATGATAAACTACAATACGATACGGTACAATACGATACGATACGATATGATACGATACGATACATTAGGATACAATATACTACGATACAATACGATACAATACGATACAATACGATACAATACGATACGATACGATACAATACGATACGATACAATACGATACAATACGATACAATACGATACAATATACTACGATACAATACGATACAATACGATACAATACGATACGATACGATACAATACAATACAATACGATATACTACGATACAATACAATACGATACAATACAATACAATACAATCAATATACGATACAATACAATACGATACAATACAATACGATACAATAATACAATACAATACCATACGATACGATATGATACAATACGATACGATGCGATACGATAGGATACAATATCCTTTCTTTTGATACACTACAATGCGATATACGTTTAAACCTCCATATTTAAACTTCCTCCATCTTTAATTCTCCTCCATCTTTAAACCTCCTCCATCTTTACACTTCCTCCATCTTTAAACCTCCATCTTTACACTTCCTCCATCTTTAAACCCGGTGTTTCCTCCTCCTCAGCTCTAAACCAGAGGATCGATTGCAGTAATCTGCTGGTTGACGGAGGAGCACCTCCTCCTCTTCAGGTGAAGCTACAGATCCCTCCTCCGTCAGCAGCTCTGACCTTCCGTCTCGGGCCGACGGCGCTCGCTGAAGGACGTCTCGATCCGCTGACGCTGCACTTCCTGCCGTCAGCGCGGCGAGGCTGCCAAGGTGTGAGAGGTGTGAGAGGTGTGAGAGGTGTGGTTGATGAAGCTGAGGAATCGATGGAGCGAGGAATGATGAAGAAATGAGGAGGAGACGGACAGGAGGCTAAAATGACTGAGTCACATTAAGTGAGGGGGGGGCTTCAAAGTAAAATGTAAAGAGAGGAGGAGGAGGAGGAGGAAGAGGAAGACGAGGAGGAAGAAGAAGAAGAGGAGGAGGAGGAGGAGGAGGAGGAGGAAGAGGAGGAGGAGGAAGAGGAAGACGAGGAGGAGGAGGAGGAGGAGGAGGAGGAAGAGGAAGAAGAGGAGGAGGAGGAGGAGGAAGAGGAGTTGATCAATAACTCGTCCTGCATCAAAACTCAGCTTGTAAATAATTTCCAAGTTAAATAAATGAATGAAATAAATCATAAAAATAAAAGGTATTGATGAAAAGATTAATATAATAATTTTAGGTATATTCTAGATATTTCTAGATATATAATTATTGATTCTGGATATTGACTTTGATAAATAAACTATAGTTATTATAGATATATAATAATAGTCCAAAAGAAATTGAAAAAAAGTATTAATTCCATCAACAGATCGCCACCCAATTTTGGAGAAATGTGAAAATATGGAATTTGAGATTTTCTAGTTTGGAACAAATTTTACAACCAAATAAATAAATGTAATAATAATAATAATAATATAATATAATTAATATAAATCTTAATCATCATTCAGCCTGATTTTGAGTAAAATAACCATTTAGTCATTATGTGTTTTCTATTATGATTTTTTATATAAATATGACATAAATAATATTCTTTAAATCTGTTGTGTTGTTCCATTTCTAGAGAACATCCTTTCATTTTTAGGTTTTAGATTTTAACTTATTAATATTATTGATATAATTATTGATATTATCATTATTGTTGTGGTTTCACCTCATTGGCTGGTCCTCTTATATATATATATATAATATAACACAAGCATCACACACAGATTCATATTTAATGAGAGTCCAGAGCATCTCCTGCAGTCTGCATTCGTCCCAGCGTTTCCAGCAAATTGATTTATTTCACATTATTAATGAACTTTGCTGCGGCTCCACTTGTCAGCCGGCCCTCGAGGGTCAAGAGGAGAACCTGATGTTAGTGGACCGGCTTAAGTGATGCTGTCACGGCAACCATTCAATATAGCAGGACAAATGTCAGCTGCTCGTAATATGTTGATTCTCCGGGTCGGATCTGCATAAGCACTGCAGGTCTGTGTGAGGGAGGGGGGGGGGGGGGGGCTTTAAATACATATTTCATGTAGAGGTAACTAGAGCCGTGAACAAACACCACGGGGACCTGTGTGCCTTTAAATGTTAAATATCACGCGTATCATTCATAATTAAGGTGTTAGATTGTGAATATTAATGTGTGCGCAGCCTGCAGTGTGTGTGTGTGTGTGTGTGTGTGTGTGTGTGTGTGTGTGTGTGTGCGTGTGTGTGTGTGTGTGTGTGCGTGTGTGTGTGTGTGCATGTGCTGGATTACATCACGTGTACGATTACATGTACGATTACATGTACGATCACATGTACGATTACATGTACGATCACATGTACGATTACATGTACGATCACATGTACGATTACGTGTACGATCACGTGTACGATCACGCGTACGATCACATGTACGATCACATGTACGATCACATGTACGATCGTACGATCACGTGTACGATCACATGTACGATCACGCGTACGATCACGTGTACGATCACGCGTACGATCACATGTACGATCACGCGTACGATCACATGTACGATCACATGTACGATCACATGTACGATCACGTGTACGATCGTACGATCACGTGTACGATCACATGTACGATCACGTGTACGATCACATGTACGATCACGTGTACGATCACATGTACGATTACATGTACGATCACGTGTACGATCGTACGATCACGTGTACGATCACGTGTACGATCACATGTACGATCACGTGTACGATCGTACGATCATGTGTACGATGACGTGTATGATCGCATGTACGATCAGCTCTGACAGCTCATGGCTGGTTACGGTTGCTAAGCTATGATTGGTCAACTTCTGACTGTGGGAAGTTTTAACTCTGATATTTGAGAGTTAAAACAAATGTGATTATAATTTTATTCACACAATCCACAACATTAATACACATCTTTTACCTGAAATTTTCTAAAGACATTTGGAAAATAAACTATTTGGCTTTTCCTGTATTTCAATTTTGTGTCATTTAAACAAATATGAAAACATCATTTATTTATTACTATTAGTTCACATTTAAACTGTTTCAAGATTTAACAGATGGAATGACGTTTTTGAGTGAATGTCTCATAAAATATCTGATAAACTATATAAAATGACACATGAACGATCTATGAAGCACAAATGGTTTTAATATTCCAGGTGAAATAAGAATAATAAGCACAGAAGACAAAATGATGCAGAAGAATCCCGGCGATGATCTGCTGAGTCTCGATGCTGATGTCGAATAGAAAACCAATAACTCAGGGCTCCCAACATATTTAAATTCCAGCAGTTGAAGCGTACAGTCATAGCCGAGCACATTCCATCACGTTGCTCACGTTGCTCACGTTGCTGGAGCGGTAATGGGCGATCAGGGGAGAAACAGATTGCTCTGCTACTCACATCCAACAGGCCTCATTTTAATGTGCCAGCGTTACGCCGCTCGCTGCTCTGTTACAGTCTGATCCCCCCTCCCCCCACCCCCCGTCTGTACAGAGGAAGTAGACGCTACTCCGATCTGACATGAGACAAATGTTTCATTCAAATGTTGCCTTCGCATATTGTGGAGGAAGTAATGAATTCCTGCGCGGCGGCCCGGCGGCGGCGTCCCGGTTCAGCGTGTCGCGGAGCAGCCGCGGCTCCACAGCAGCAAAATTAAATTTAATGTTCCATCCGCCGCGGGAAAGGTGCATAAATCACAGCTTTTGATTTGCATGGAGTGTGGCGATGCACCTCGTCCCACGCAGAAACACAGCAGGACAGAATATGATGTCACGGGCAAAACAATGTAATCTCAGAGCTGCTAATAAAAACAAGCAACAGGCGGGGCGCTTTAATTCAGACGGCTGCTCCCGTGTCAAGTATATTATTAAAAACATGCCCCCCGCCCCGCTTTCATTTAGGGGAGACGGTCGGAAAGTTTAATATCGTTTCGCTCAACAAGAGAAATGAATGTTTGAACCTTTAAAATCAACTGAAACCTGCAGAGGCTGTAAAAAAATACATTTTCATAATGTCAACATGTGACTGAGAATATTCAGACATCTTTTTTATTCCATCGATTAGTCGGCTGAGTTATCGGCATTAAAGTCGTGTCCTTTGTCCGACCTTCTGTCGACTAAACAATATGAAAGTATACATAATAATATTCATATTTATCATCAAGGTGGAATTCTGTTTCGTGTCAAACACGTTTGTTTGTGATCAAATTGTAGTTTTTCTGAGACTTTTGAGTCAAGAAGTTTTTCTTATTTCTTATTATTTATAGAAAACGTTCTAGAAAGAAGAGGCATAATAATAGTTCACTATTAAATATCATGGGCTGACCTCAGGTAGGTGACTTCCTGTCCAGGTGACTTCCTGTCTAGGTGACTTCCTGTCCAGGTGACTTCCTGTCCAAGGTAACTTCCTGTCCAGGTGACTTCCTGTCCAGGTGACTTCCTGTCCAAGGTAACTTCCTGTCCAGGTGACTTCCTGTCTAGGTGACTTCCTGTCTAGGTGACTTCCTGTCCAAGGTAACTTCCTGTCCAGGTGACTTCCTGTCTAGGTGACTTCCTGTCTAGGTGACTTCCTGTCCAGGTGACTTCCTGTCTAGCTGACTTCCTGTCCAGGTGACTTCCTGTCCAAGGTGACTTCCCATCCAGAGAATGAAACGGTCATTCACAGAAGCACCTGAACGCATCGTAAAAATAACCTGATGTAAGAATGTAAACGTCTTTAAATAGTTAACTCTGTTATTTATCAGCCATCTCTTGAAATACGCTTTTATTATTAATAATAATTAATCTGCTGCATTAAAAGTTTTAACTGGAATAACTCTAATTGAGCTTTTAGCGACCTCGTCCATCTTAATGTATTTCAATAATGATCTTATTATTAATGTTGTATTGTTTGTTGGTGCCGTCCTCGTGCTTCAGATAAAATACGATAACTTACACATGAAACAATAAAGCACAGTGATAATCAGGTTTATCTTAATGCTTCTATTCCTGTAAGCTAAACACACACACACACACACACACACACACACACACACACACACACACACACACACACACAGGCCCCATTAGGAATCAGCCTGATCAATACCAGTGAATTAGAGTGCTACTGATCTGATTAACTCCCCATTATTTCCTACTGGTCTTTATTCACGATGCACGATGAGGAAATATCCCACTTTCTTTTCCTTTAAATGAAACAAACGCTTCCTGAGTGGACGACTGATTCATCTCCACTGAGGACCAGGAGGTGTCTCTGGACCCCTAGAAATCACCAGAAGATCTCTCTGGACCCCTAGAGACCACCAGGAGATCTCTCTGGACCCCTAGAGACCACCAGACGATCTCTCTAGACCCCTAGAGACCACCATGAGATCTCTCTGGACCCCTAGAGACCACCAGACGATCTCTCTTGACCCCAGAGACCACCAGGAGATCTCTCTGGACCCCTAGAGACCACCAGACGATCTCTCTAGACCCCTAGAGACCACCATGAGATCTCTCTGGACCCCTAGAGACCACCAGACGATCTCTCTTGACCCCTAGAGACCACCAGGAGATCTCTCTGGACCCCTAGAGACCACCAGGAGATCTCTCTGGACCCTTAGAGACCACGAGGAGATCTCTCTGGACCCTTAGAGACCACCAGACGATCTCTCTGGACCCTTAGAGACCACCAGACGATCTCTCTGGACCCTTAGAGACCACCAGACAATCTCTCCGGACCCTTAGAGACCACCAGACGATGTCTGTGGACTCTTAGAGACCACCAGGCGATGTCTGTGGACCCTTAGAGACCACAAGGAGATCTCTCTGGGCCTTTAAAGACCACCAGGTGATCTCTCTGGACCTTTAAAGACCACCAGGAGATCTCTCTGAACCCTTAGAGACCACCAGACGATCTCTCTGGACCTTTAAAGACCACCAGGTGATCTCTCTGGAACTTTAAAGACCACCAGGAGATCTCTCTGGACCCTTCGAGACCACCAGACGATCTCTCTGGACCTTTAAAGACTGCTTGTCTCAACATTTCATAGGGTCAGGGTTCCTTTGTTGATTCTGTAGTTTTTCTGTTCAGATATTGTTGACTTTTATAAACGTTGTTTGTTGGTTGAACAGTTCTCACTGTGGATGTAAACCTGATCTGAGTCCTGAATCCTCTGAGAGGACGCAGGGGGAAGATGCAGGTTATTGAAATGAAATGGATCTACTCTAAATCTGCTGCTCGGTGGAAGAGGAGGAGAGGAAGAGGAGGAGAGAGGGGAGAAGCCGAGTCCTCCTGAGGCATGATGGGATTAGTGGCGGGCGAGAGAGCTATTGCGGGGCCCTGGATGGAGAGGTTCAGGTGTAGCGGCTCACCCCTGAAGGTAAAGAGATTAAACACAATGAAGATAATCTAAAGAAAAGTTCCTGCACTCCTCCGACACCAGGGAAACTCTCGGCCTCGTCCAAACAAATTCCCAGAAAAGGCTTTTTATCGTATGAGTGTGGTGCCGGCGGGCCGGTACAGGTGGCCGAGCGCTCACCCGGTGATCCGCTCGCCTCCACAAACCTAATAACACACACAGGAGGGATGATAGGCTTTCACATTAAAAGCCATATATTCTGATTAATTCTTCTCTTTGTGAGAAACAGAAGACGTCTCTCCGAGCAGAGAGCCGCCAGGTTTCATACCTTTACTTCCTGAACAACGTGGTTACGAGGAAAAGACTTCCTGTCTGGAGACGGCTCACGGCCTTTATTCATACTCCTCTTCATATATTCATACTCCTCTTCATACAGTCACAGGGAGAATAAATAATAAAGTCACAGAGATTAACAGTCTCTCCCCGTTAGCTGCTAACAGGACGTTCACACTAGAAGTCAATCCTCAACCAGAGGATGAAGATCTGAACCACAGTCTTCATCGTTCATCATCGTCTTTGACGACGACTGACGACCGATCACAAGAGATAAAAAGATACAATACTCTGATATTATTCCCAAAATGTTACGAGGTTTTTAACAAAATAATTCAACTAATTTATTGAAACGTTAAAAATCTGTTTTCTAAATATATAGCTAAACTTTTTTCTCCAAATCTTAAATTTGTTCGTACTACTTTTAACGGACAACATACATTTCCTTAAAATTAAGAATCTCAAAATATGTTGCTTCTTATCTCAAAATGTTTTCTGAAAGTCTTAAAAACTCTATTATTTCTACTATTTTGCCTTTATTCTCATAATTCAGAGAATAAAACATTCAGATATTCTACTGATTACGAGCTGCTGGAATAAATCATATAATTTCTAATCAATGTTTTCTTTATTATCAACCCGTGATGATGAAACATTTCTAGAAAGCTTTCATGAAATATGATGATCTAAATATGATGAATTAATATTCACAGCTCAGCTGCATCAGACTGACTTCCCTCTGAGAAGCTCGCTGATGTTTTGTGTCCACATAAAGTCTGCAGCTGCTTCTCGGATCCTCACGTCTGCATATTTATGGGAACATTTCGGTGGAAGTGGTTCATTCTCAGTGTTTATGTTCCAGAGGAGAACCGCGCTCTGCGTTATGAGCGATGCCGTGAAGGCGGAACCATCTGTGATATTCCCCGCGCTGCAGAGAATAACGGTTAATGTCCGTATGTCTTCTTCTCATCCAGGACCAGAGACCAGCAAACACATTTCACTCTGTTACGCACAGAGATCAGGGAGCTAACTCCGCCTTTCACAGCTCCGTCAGCTCCGTCAGCTCCGTCAGCAAAGTAAAAGTTACTTTTTGTAAGAAAAAGTAACTTTTACTTTTATACTTAGTTAGGTTTAATAAAAGATGATGAAATACATTTATTATCATTATGGATTCAATTGTTCATCTTCAAATCTCTCATTTGGTCCAAAATAGATTCTTTTGACTGAGATATTAAATTACAAATTATCTCAGAAGAAGACGAAGAGAAATGGAAAGAAGATCCTGACAATAAATGAATATCCACCTCAGCATCAGGCCCTGGTCGGGTCTCCATGGCAACAGGTCTCAGAGGAGAAACCAGACTAAGAGCGGCTCTAAAGCCCTGATGGATAGCGGCCTACGGATTGTAGCCACCTCACCCGGACCAGGGGAACCGGGGACCCTCAGAGGATGTGGTCCTGTTGGCCTCTTCAGACCATGACCTCCAGCTTCTCTGGGGATGAGGGTCAGCTCCTCCAGACCTGAGGCCATGGAGCTCTGCTGGAGACCGGTGGACTGCTCCTCCAGGTGGAGACGGAGAGCCGACCTCAAGAGAAGGAGTTCAAGTATCTCAGGGTCTTGTTCACGAGTGAGGGTAAGATGGAGGGGAGATGGAGGGGAGATGGAGGGGAGATGGAGGAGAGATGGAGGGGAGATGGAGGGTAAGATGGAGGGTAAGATGGAGGGTAAGATGGAGGAGATGGAGGGGAGATGGAGGGAGATGGAGGGGAGATGGAGGGGAGATGGAGGGAGATGGAGGGGAGATGGAGGGAGATGGAGGGTAAGATGGAGGGAGACGGAGGGGAGATGGAGGGAGATGGAGGGAGACGGAGGGGAGATGGAGGGAGATGGAGGGGAGATGGAGGGTAAGATGGAGGGAGACGGAGGGTAAGATGGAGGGTAAGATGGAGGGAGACGGAGGGGAGATGGAGGGAGACGGAGGGTAAGATGGAGGGAGATGGAGGGGAGATGGAGGGTAAGATGGAGGGAGATGGAGGGAGACGGAGGGGAGATGGAGGGAGATGGAGGGAGACGGAGGGGAGATGGAGGG
Organism: Ophiodon elongatus; assembly: GCA_016806645.1. Taxonomy (NCBI): domain Eukaryota; kingdom Metazoa; phylum Chordata; class Actinopteri; order Perciformes; family Hexagrammidae; genus Ophiodon; species Ophiodon elongatus. The sequence continues at coordinate 26,833 of JACSYO010001505.1, forward strand.
AGATG
>JACSYO010001506.1:0-32500 GCA_016806645.1 Ophiodon elongatus
GACATACTATTCTATGACTTTCATAATAACATTTTTAGTAATACGTCACATTTTGATTGCAAACTGAATCTTAAGGAGGAAATTATCAATTAATAAAAATATATTACATATTTTATATTATTTGGTATGTATTACATTTCTAAATAAATGTATGAATATGTATAGAATCACTTATTTCTGAGGATGTAGTAACTCATATTTTGAGCTGGAGGAATGTGTTCATAACCTCTCGTCCATAACCTTACCCAGAGTCCGAGAGCACATTCATATTATTTTATGATTGATTTCTTAATCTCTCAGAAACGAGACAATTTTGGACATTTAATCTGGTGCCAACAGATCCCTCGGGAGAGGATCTCCCTCCTCAGCTCGAGCTTTTTGAAGTCTGGCCCGCGAGTAGAAATCAGACCAGGAGAGCGTCAGCTCCGAGTCACCTGAAGGTGCAGGGCCTCCAGACTCTCCGGGCTGGCTTCAGGCCCGTCTTCTGAGGTCACGTATCCCGGGTAAGTGGGGTGGAACCGGGGCGGCGGCGGCTCCGTGGCCCCGCCTCCCGCCGGAGGCAGGAACAGCGGAATCAGCTTGGCGTGAGCGTAGTCGATCTCGAAGCCCTCAAAAATCAGCCCCGTCCCCCAGGAGCCCAAGGCCTCCTCCAGGAGCCTCGCCGCCCTCCGGGCCGCCAGCACCAGGCCCTCGTAGTCCTCTCTCTCCAGGCTGAATATGTCCGAGGTCAAAGGTCGGCGCGGGACGAGCACGGTGAAGCCGGGGGAGTTGGGGAAAGGCGTGAGGAAGGCCACGTGGCCCTCGTCCTCCCACACCCGCCACTGCCGCTCCTCCCCGCGGACGATGCGCGGGAACAGGCCCGGGTCGGCCGGGTCGGCCCCCAGGAAGCTGAGGTCGGGCGGGGCGTCGGGGCGCGGGAGCCCGGCCCGGATCCGGGCCTGGACTTCGGTCAGGCCGGAGTCGCTCCACCGCGGGGCGGTCCTGGAGGTGCAGTACCCCGGGTCACGGGCGTTGTGCTCCTCCTCCCCGGCCAGGTGGGGGCGCCACTCCGCATCCAGACCGTGGAGCGGGAGCACGCGGATCTACAGGAAGATAAAGACACAATATAATATATAACATAAAAATACATGTTATTAAGAAGTGTGCTGCTGACCCATCACACATACATCACTGATAAAAACTTTATTTACAAAGAAGGACATTTAGCTTTCAGAAGCTTTAGAAACAGGAAGTGTATCTACATTTTAGTAGATATTTATCAGCCAAATCAAATATTTTACAGGATATTCAACCTTTGTTTCTTTATAACACATTTAATAGTTGATTTCTTTCTTTACATGTTTGTTTCAAAGGTAATAAAGCAGTTTATGAATATGAGTTTACAGGTTATTATAATCATTATTACTCTTTCTATTTTAGTTTTACTTCTTCTACACTTTATATTCTGACTTGTTTTAATCTCATGTCGCTGTTATTACTTCTTATACAATTAAAATGGATTACTATATTGTTCGTATTTTTAATTTTATTGTATTTATTTTCTTATTCTTCTGTTTTAATCTTTGATCAAACTCTGGCAGATGAATTTCCTTCTGGATAATTAAATTTCCTGCTTTTGTCTTCAGCAAATAGTAAAAAATATATATATATATATATAAAATACTTTTTCCTTTTACCAATTCACTACTTAACCATGAATGAGAGTAAAAAAATAAAATAAATGAGCTGTAAAATTATAAAAAAATATATATATATTTTCCAAATAATTATTATAAAAAGAAATATTTATTTATTTATTTATTCTCACAGGGAAGGATATTACCACTAACAACTACATCTCCCTTGATGCTTTGGGGCACACCTAGGGCTGATGGGAGCTGCAGTTCTTTCCCCCCTAGCAGACCTCACCTGGGCGGGCTGGTCCGCGTGGGGCCGGCTGACCAGCGCACACCTGCGGACCCCCAGCCGCTCGCCCAGCAGCCGGGCCACGGCTCGGGCCCCCAGGAGCCAGCACAGGTACTCCGGCTCCTCCAGCTGGAACACGCCGCCCCCCGGGGGGCCGGGGGCCACGTGCTCCAGCACCACGGAGCCCGGGGTCCAGGGCCGGGGGTGGAGGTAGGCCACCAGACCCCCCGACTGCCAGACCACCAGACGGGGGCGAGGGGAGGACATCCTGCAGGAGAGGAGAGAGGAGACAGGAGAGAGGAGACAGGAGAGAGGAGACAGGAGAAGAGAGAGGAGACAGGAGAGGAGACGGAGGAGACAGGAGACAGGAGGAGACAGGTGACAGGAGGAGACAGGAGAGGAGACAGGAGAGGAGACGGAGGAGAGGACGGAGGAGAGGAGACAGGAGAGGAGACGGATGAGAGGACGGAGGAGACAGGAGAGGAGAGGACGGAGGAGAGGAGATGTTCTTTATCTGTTTCATCCATTGGTGTCTTTGTGAGTGTTTGTTGTTGTAATACTCATTTCAGCCACAAGAGGCCAAAGTACCTCGACCTGATGTTCTAAATATTATTAGAAGCATTCGTGTTTTCTTCCAGGTGAGTTATAATTCCTTCGTGAACACAATATTTGGATATATTGTGTGTTACGCAACATTACTGTTACCTCTTTCTTTTTGCCCACTAGCTGGGGAGTAAAAACATTTTTTTTCCACAGAAAAATAAAAATAGAAATAAAAGGAACTTCGAAAGATTATCCTGGAAGTTAATTTAATGACCTAACTATTAAATATTTAAATAACATACAGAAGTTTTTCATAGATCAAATGGAAATGAACTAATTTCCAAGACTGTGGAATATGAAACCAACTGCTGTAAAACTCATTATAAGTTAACCTTAATAATAAACTACTTTATTTAGTAACAATTACTCAGAAATATTCTATAATATTCTATTTATATAAATAAAACTGCAGAAAAAGGAAAACTAAAGGACATAATACTTTAGTGGGTATATATATATATATATATATATATATAATAAATGGTTATAAGTTAGCTCAGAACATTTAGTCAAGTATTGTGATTAAGTAAAATGTGTAAGTACTTGTACTTTACTTGGGTTTTCCGATATTATGACACTTTCTACTTTTACCTCACTACAGAGAGAAATATTGTACTTTTTACTTCCCTACTTTTATCTGACGGCTGAAGCTAGTGGTTCATTTACATACCAACACACAAAGTACGTCATTATATCATAAAATACCTACAATTATTTAATTTTAATTAGCTCCATCTTTAAAAAAAAATGGAAATGATGAAAAATAATTAAAAGCATTATTTATTTCAAATGTTTTGATACTTTTACTTAATTACAGTATAAAAACAGGCCTTTTGTGTAACTGGGGACACAGTATTTTATCTTTACTGTTGATCCTAAAAATATACGACAATAAAAACTCAGAATACTATTTTTCTTCTTTAAATCAAAGATTATAATAACATCGGCTCAACACAACCCCGCAGAGGAACTGTCGCGTATGACGTCGTTACCACGCGACACCGTAGTGCACAACATCACGTGATATCAACGTAAACAAAAGTCCCATTGTTGTGAGATACGGGGCTGCTGAGTAAATATCACGTGAGCCGATTGCGTCTGCGTATCGAGGTGAGTCACGTGGCGCGGCGGTGGAGGCGTGGCCTCGTGCTTTCACGGCGAAAAACACGATCCGACCGTAAAACCGCTGTTTTCTGAACGCAGTCTGGTGTCACCACCGGCGCCCCCGGTGCCCGCGCGCGCACACCGGGCGCACCTACCGTCTAACGAGGAGCCGAGTAAACAGCATGAGGTCAACAGCATGAGGTCAACAGCATGAGGTCAACAGACCTGCTCTCCGCTCCTCTCGGCTCGGAGAAGAAGTAACGAGACGCGCAGACGGCGAGCAGGACGGTGAAGACACTTCCGCCTTTCCACATTACCCACAATCCATTGCAATGTGACGTCGAACACGGGGTCGCCAGGGGAAGAATGGAGGGGTTAAGAGAAAGGTAAACGAAGAGGAGGGCACGTGTTCAGCCTGTTATATTATATTTACTCAGAAACATTAAGGATTAAAGATGGAACATGAAAACACATGAAATCAGAGGAATGCAAGCAGAGACTATATATATACACATATATATATATATAAATATATATACACATATATATATATATGTGTAAAAATATATATATATATATATATATATATTTATTTATATATATATATATATATATAATTTAAATATATATATTACACAGATTTATTCATTTTAGGGCATACAAATATATATATATATATATATATATATATATTTCCTTGACAAAAAACAAAAGCGTGACAGCCAAAAACAAGACATATATCATTATTATTATTATTATTATTATTAATAATAAATAAAAAATATATATATATAAACTAAACCATGAAATTATATTACTATATTCTTCTGCGATGCATTCCAAAAATATTTCCTTTTGGGTTTTTTATTATTATTATTATTATTATATATATATTATATTCCTTGTTTTTTGGCTATCACGCTTTTGTTGTTTGGCAAGGAAATTATATATATAAATATATTTGTATAAATATTTGAATTTGAATTTTTATGTATATATTTTTATTTATTTATGTCAAAATATTTCCTTTGGGTGATTACCTTTATTATTAGCCTATAATAACATCCAACATCTATCGGCTTATCGTTCAGTAAATATCATCAGCTCCTCTGGGACACAGTGACTAACAGTCTTCTAAAGAACTGTTCTTATAGATCAAAGCTTCAGGGTTCAGGAACCTTTTTTAATAAACAACACATGGAAACATCAGAAACGTCTGTGTTTTGCAGTTTGAGACACCAGGGGGCGCCGTGGAGCCGCAGGCGAAGAGGAGTGAACCTCACTGGTGGAATAAAGAGCTTCAGAAACAAGTAAAACAAACTCTAGACTCATAACTGTTTCTCCGTTTGCGCGCAGGGTCGAGAAGAAGGAATTCTTCTTAATGTTCGACTCGTTCCCAGAAGTTCACTCACTTCCTCTTTCTGTGGAACGTCAACGTAAAACACTTCTGATTACATCTGAGAACATGCCTCTTCCTCCACCCATGACATGACTCACCACACACACCCACACACCCACACACACCCACACACACGCACACACGCACACACACACGCACACACGCACACACACACGCACACACGCACACACGCACACACACACGCACACACGCACACGCACACACACACTGCCTATAAATATATGGATCTGATGACAACGGTGTGACACTTCCTGCCAGTAAATCCGTCCTCTAATCGGCGCTCCGTGACCTCCGTAATGAGCTCAGCTGCTCGGGGATCCTCTGGAGCCACGAGCTCTGGAGTGGAGGACAGAAATACCAAAAAATATACATCTCTCTCAAAATGAGAGACGTGAAAGGATGTGAAACGTTCCCGGTGTAGTTAACGTTCAAAAGGAAACCGTGAAGAAGAAATAATCTGAAGGTTCCTGTCGGGTTCAAGGTCATCAACCTATACTTTTTAAGATAGGACAAACTTTATTCTGCTTAGTTTTCATGTAAGAACACAATGAAATCAATAATCCAACATTCGGAGAGTTTATCGGTAACTTCTGCTGCATTGGGTTTATATTCATGCAAGAAATGTATAAAATAAAAATCAAGGCGTCTGCTAAATGAAATGTAAAAAATGTGATTTTCTTTTTTTTTAGATGCAATTGAAAGTAAAAGAAGAAGAAAAACGAAGCTGACGGTGTGAAGGAGGAAACGAACCCTCAGCCAGCGGCTGGAGGAGGATTTAGGATTCTTTAATGTGACTGAAGCTGAAAAAAGAAAAGGTTGTGTCAGAGGTCAAAGGTCAGAGGTCGAACATGTGGAGGAACCGGTCTTCTCTCGGTTTGACTGTGAACATCTCGTACTTTCACCGTGTTCAGTTTGTTTTGGCCACGTTCAGTTTGTTTGTCTGCGTCTCCACCGGGTCACGTTGACAAACAGCTGACGTGGGTGCAGCTCCTCACGGGAACAAAGTAATGTACTGTTCTTATTTTCTATGCAATTTCCAGTTTTTTTATTTTGAAATGAAAACATTTTGAAATCCTTAGTTTCTAGCAGTGTTATACTGTAAATATACATTCTACAGTACTGTAATACATTTTACAGTAATTAACTGTTTATGGACATTGCAGTAGGAACACTAGAATAACAGTATAATGCATTTCTATACAGCACTGTACTGTAATAGTTTTTACAGAATCAAACCGCTGTTGTAAATTACAGTAAGTATGCTGTAGAATTCAGTTGAATGCCGTTTACTGTAATTTAACTTGTGACAGTGCTGTGAACACCAGCAGCCTTCGTCTCTCCTCATCATGGATCAATAATCACAACGTAATAATGTGTCTGAAGTCCTCGTTGTCCTTCACTTCCTTTGCTTTTACTGTTGCGTAACAACGCGGTTTAATTATCATCACCGTGACAACAGTCACGATCAAACCGTCTCATTGGCCGAGAAGAAAATACACAAGAAGGAAACGTTTACGATTATATATATATATATATATATATATATATAGAGTAATTGTATTACTCTATATATATATATATATATATATATATAGAGTAATTGTATTACTCTATATATATATTATTATATAACAATTGTAATGTTCATATTATTGGGTACTTTTTTAAACTTGAAAATGAACTTGAAAAAGAAATAAAACCTCTGACTCTTTTCTTGTTTTGCATATTTTCACTATCGTTTGTTCTTTGTGTCCCAATCTGAAAGTCAAATGAGTGCAGCAGCTGCTGGAGTCCATGAGCCGTATACACACTTTATATAGCAGCGAGTACACAAAGAAAACACACCGAGAGTAGAAAGCAAACACAAGTCACAACGACATCAGAGACATCTGGTGAGGTAACCCTAACCCCGAACCCGGACTTCACAGGGAAATGTGTAAATGATTGTAAATAGTTTAAATGAAGAAGTGAATGAAGTGAAATTATGAAGAGAGACCTGCGTGGACAGGTCAGAAGGCTAATATATATATATATATATATATATATATATACATATATATATATATATATATATATATATAATATGTATATATATATATGTATATATATATATATATATATATATATATATGTTGCCTCAACCTAACTGTTGGTTGTGTTGCCTCAACCAACAGATCAGCAACAGTGCTTACAGTAGACGGACTATGAATAACCCAAAGCCTTACTGGGTTTCACCCTCCAGGGATCCAAATGCCATCCAGTCATGTAATGTAATCGGAAATATAGCTGACGATTGTCCCGACGTGAGCTATTCAAGCTATTCAAGCTATTCAAGCTATTAAAGCTATTCAAGCTATTCAAGCTCTCCCACTGGGAGATGTCTCCTTCCCAATGGAAGTCTATGGGGGGGAAACAGTCTTTTGGGGCCTCATGACGTCACATGTCGAGCCTGAAAGTTGTATTTCTAGTTCAGCATGAAACATTTTGTGGTTTTCAATTAATTACAAAGTCAGCATTGTTCCAGACGGAAGTGTTTTAATAGCTGAGACCTGGTGGAGTTCCTCTAGAGACCAACGTTCTTACACCTCAAACATCATCCAGGTTCACGAGTGAAGATTATCTTGATGGACTAACTGTTGGTGTTGTTGTCTAAACCTAACTGTTGGTGTTGTTGTCTAAACCTAACTGTTGGTGTTGTTGTCTAAACCTAACTGTTGGTGTTGTTGTCTAAACCTAACTGTTGGTGTTGTTGTCTAAACCTAACTGTTGGTGTTGTTGTCTAAACCTAACTGTTGATGTTGTTGTCTAAACCTAACTGTTGGTGTTGTCTAAACCTAACTGTTGGTGTTGTTGTCTAAACCTAACTGTTGTTGTTGTCTAAACCTAACTGTTGGTGTTGTTGTCTAAACCTAACTGTTGGTGTTGTTGTCTAAACCTAACTGTTGTTGTTGTCTAAACCTAACTGTTGGTGTTGTTGTCTAAACCTAACTGTTGTTGTTGTCTAAACCTAACTGTTGGTGTTGTTGTCTAAACCTAACTGTTGTTGTTGTCTAAACCTAACTGTTGTTGTTGTCTAAACCTAACTGTTGGTGTTGTTGTCTAAACCTAACTGTTGGTGGTGTTGTCTAAACCTAACTGTTGGTGTTGTTGTCTAAACCTAACTGTTGGTGTTGTTGTCTAAACCTAACTGTTGGTGTTGTCTAAACCTAACTGTTGGTGTTGTCTAAACCTAACTGTTGGTGTTGTCTAAACCTAACTGTTGGTGGTGTTGCCTAAAACTGACTGTTGGTGGAGCCGCAACGCCCAAAGAGTTGAGCAACCTGTGTCTGTCTCTCTTTAGAGTCTCTGAGACGAGGCGTGAGTCCTCCCATGTCTTCCCTATACAACATGTCCTCCCATGTCCTCCCTATACAACATGTCCTCCCTATACAACATGTCCTCCCATGTCCTCCCTATACAAGCTCATGTCCTCCCATGTCCTCCCTATTAAACATGGCCTGCCATGTCCTCCCTATACAACATGTCCTCCCTATAACTGGCCTCCCATGTCCTCCCTATTAAACATGGCCTCCCATGTCCTCCCTATTAAACATGGCCTCCCATGTCCTCCCTATTAAACATGGCCTCCCATGTCCTCCCTATTAAACATGGCCTCCATGTCCTCCCTATTAAACATGGCCTCCCATGTCCTCCCTATTAAACATGGCCTCCCATGTCCTCCCTATTAAACATGGCCTCCCATGTCCTCCCTATTAAACATGGCCTCCCATGTCCTCCCTATTAAACATGTCCTCCCTATTAAACATGGCCTCCCATGTCCTCCCTATTAAACATGGCCTCCCATGTCCTCCCTATTAAACATGGCCTCCCATGTCCTCCCTATTAAACATGGCCTCCCATGTCCTCCCTATTAAACATGGCCTCCCATGTCCTCCCTATTAAACATGTCCTCCCTATTAAACATGGCCTCCCATGTCCTCCCTATTAAACATGGCCTCCCATGTCCTCCCTATTAAACATGGCCTCCCATGTCCTCCCTATTAAACATGTCCAGGTGTCTCACTTCCTGTTCGGCTGCAGAGACTCTAGCAGCTGTTAGTGGACCAGTGACAACTAATCTGATGGGTTTAGGGTGTGTGTGTGTGTGTGTGTGTGTGTGGTGGGGTTGTACACACACTTAAGCTCGTATCAGTGGTGTGTGTGTGTGTGTGCTGCTGAAGACGTTATGAAGTTTGATAAGTGCTGACTCATGAAACCTGAGCCCAGAGGAACCGACTCAGCATGACTCATATATCTTTAGGTTCATATACGAGAGCTGCGACGTTGGAAGAACCAATATTGGATTTATTCTTTAAAGTAAATTTTCCTGCAAAAAATAAATGTTTTCAGCCTCTAAAATGTGAATATTTTGGGGTTTGTACTAAAGACGTCTGCAGTCACGTTGGACTCCAATATTATTAAAGATCAGACGATTAATCTAGAAAAATATTTGACTTTACCGACGTCTTGACATTAAAGGGACTAAAAAATTAACCTAATTTCTTTTGTTATTATGCATTAAAGTAGATTATGCTTTAACCCTTTGTTAGAAGCTTCATCGATGAACTTTATAAACTTTGCTTCTCACATTTACGGGTTTGCTCTCGTCGCTTGAAGTCAGTGAAGCACACGGCAGTTTGAGTACTGATAGATATTTATTAGAAAAGGAAGAGCAAAGCCAAACAGCTGAGCTACTCGAGAAATGACCAGGTTTTTTAATCCAACATTAAATAAAACTATCGGCAAGCGAAGAAGCAGAAAACTATGTACACAAGAATAAAAACACCCATGTTGACATCGAGAATTCATAAATAGGTTGAGGCCTCTTTCTGGACTTGAAGCTGTGAAGAAGAGGAAGGTGGAGGCGACAGCGGGTAAGAAACCAGGTACAGGTGTCACTGTACTGACGGGGCACATTGTAGGGGGGGGTGTAACATGGGGGGGCTACCTTCCAGCCCTCCCCCCACGATCTCATCGACTTCCAGAGGCTTCTTCTCTTTGCATCCAGCCTTTAAACTCTCCTCTGCTCATGGGTGCGTTTCATACGTCCACCCTCACGCTCTTGCCTCGGCGCCGGCGGACCTCCTCCATCAGGTCCTTGAGGTACTGTATCTCCCGGCTGATGGACTCCACCCTCTCCGCCAGCACGTCGTTCCTCTTCTCCAGCTCGTCGCACTCCGCGTTGACCAGGTCCTGCTCCACCCGCTTCTTCTGCCGGTAGCGGGTGGCCGCCGTCTTGTTCTGCTCCATCTTCTTCATCTTCTTCTCCACTTTGGGAGCGCCGGCCACCGATTTGACCCGGGGGGTCTTGGCCGAGGGGGGCGGGGCTTCCGGCCTGGAGTAGGGTTTGGTCCTGGAGGAACCAGCCGGCGCGGACAGGAGGCGAGTGGGCGAGCCGGCCACCGACTCGATGCCGGAGTCGCTGTCGCTGTCGCCCGACGGAGGAGGAGTTACGGCGGACGGGTCGGGGGGGGACAGGAGGGGGGGCTCGTCCTGGCTGGTGGGACGCGACACCACGAGGGGGCTGCAGGTCTGGAGGCTCCCGCCGGGAGCCGGGACATCCAACTCGCTCCCCAGCTCCAGAGGGAGGGGGGGGACGCCGGAGAGCTCCAGAGGGAGGGGGGGGACGCCGGAGAGCTCCAGAGGGAGGGGGGGGACGCCGGAGAGCTCCAGAGGGAGGGCGGGGACGCCGGAGAGCTCCAGAGGGAGGGGGGGGACGCCAGAGAGCTCCAGAGGGAGGGGGGGGACGCCAGAGAGCTCCAGAGGGAGGGGGGGGACGCCAGAGAGCTCCAGAGGGAGGGGGGGGACGCCGGGCAGCGAGACCGTGTCGAAGGAGTTGACGTCCAGATCCATGTGGGAGTCCAGGAGGTCCTCCGGGGAGCCCATGAGGGAATCCAGGTCGAACTTGCTCAGGTCGATCTTCTCCGACATCCAGTCCATGTCCTCAAAACCATCATCTGCCGACAGAATTCAGATTGGAACAAAACAGTTAGGAAAAAGATGAAAGAGTCGCATTTGAGAAAATTTACTTAAATAGAAAAAATAAATAAAAAGGTGTGACGGAGAAACCGGTTGAAGAGTTAAATGACTCGAGGCCGCCGCCTGAGAACAGACACCATCAGATATTCACCAAAAGGAACAAAGACAGCTGGAAACCGGTCTCGGTGACACGCCTCCGAGCCACTGGCCAATGGCTGCGCTCCGTAGCCACGCACACCAATTACCCATTCACGCCTTTAATTATGGTGTTTGGCAAACAAACGCACCACGTCGTCACCGTCACTTCTTTCCACTTAAAGAACTCAGTCTGTGCTTTTACCTCCTCTAGTAAGGAGCTACTCCTCCTCCTCCTCCTCCTCCTCCTCCTCCTCCAGTAAGAAGCTATTCTTCTTCCTCCTCCTCTGGTGAGGAGCTACTAATCTTCTAGTGAGGAGCGTTTGATAAAGTCTCACCGTTGCCGTCGTCTGCTTCCAGCCAGGGGAGGGACGGGGGCTCCGCTCCGGCCTTGGTTCCCAGGAACAAGGAGGGGTGGGTGGGGGGAGTCGGGGAGGGAGGCGGGGAGGAGGAGAAAGAGAGGGGGGGCGAAGCTGGTGCCTTCCCCTCTAGCGAGGAGGAGGGGGAAAGAGCTTCTTCTTCATCTTGGTCCAGAAGGGACACCATCGGGTCAGCCATCCGGAACGAGGGCCCTGCCGAACGAAACAAACGCACTCAGCATCAGATTCTCTGCACAAAATACAGATTATACGCTTCAAACGACGTCTCCGCCTCTCGGATGTCAGACTTGAACTCAGACGGTATAAATTAATGAGATGCGCCGACAGGTGAACTGAATTTGCATTTATTTTGGTGACGTGCAGGTTGGTCCACCGACCTAAGTACAGGGCCTCCACGTCCTCCAGGGCCAGCTGGCAGAGGGTCATGGCTGCTGGCCGGCGTTAGGCGTGAACGGGTGAATAAAAACAAAGGCGAGCCCGGTGACGTCCGCGGGTCGGTACTGCTGTCGACGGCAGCAAAGCTGTGGGTGATTGCCGAGAGAGACCTGAGGAAAGAAAACATGTCCACTTTAATACGAGAAACACAACACAACTTTTATTCATAAGAAAATGGCAAATCTATTTAAATCCTATGAAAATATTAGGAATTAACCATCTGTATATGAAACACTTTAAAAAAAATCTATTATATTTTCTAAGTTGGACTTGCTTCCGGAAAATATGATTTTTTGGGGTTGAAAACTATTAAAATGTTGTAATATCGTATTTTTTGCTTAGTCTTCATGTATTATTTGTCATATATATTATTATTGTATATATTTATTTATTATAAGTAAATCTTCACATTACCGGTTTCAAAAAAAGACAGTCAGCTATTAAAACTGAGATTTAAATAGATTTTTAAGCGAAGTAACTTTCCTTTTATTTACATTGACACAAGTACATTATCAGGACAAAACATGTCGACTTTAATACGAGGAGAAACACAACATAACTTTTATTCACAACAAAATGGCAAATGTATTTAAATCCTGTGAAAACATTAGGAAACAACTATCTGTATGAAACACATGGTGTTTGCACTTTAAAAAAAAGATCTATTATATTTTTTAAGTTGGACTTGCTTCTGGAAAATATGTTTTGGGTTGAAAAACTATAATAAAATGTTGTAATAATCTCGTATTTTTTGCTGAGTTTTCATGCATTATTTATTATATATTATTAATATATATAATATCTGAATTAATAATATTATTGTGTTTTATTTATTTCTTATAAGTAAAGCTTCACATTCCTGTTTCCCCCCCCAAAAAACGGCTATTAAAACTGAGACTGGTTTAATTTAATATGTTTTAATCCAAGTAACTTTTTTATTTAAATTGACACGTCACTAACACGTCACAAACACGGGGGGGGGCGGGGCTGATTTTAGGCTAGTCAGTTCCACTGAAGTAACGCGCGGCGTCACGGAGACGCGCCCCCCACCGGGGGATAACATTTCCTAATTTGGTCAGGCTCTTGCCGGTGGCTCCGCCCCATCCTCCCTCAGCGCGTCACCGATGGGCCGCTAACCCCGCTGTATGACGGGGTGCGCGCCATTTTAGACCCGCCACGTTGTCAAAGTGTTTAATAAACACAAACACCAGCAAAACGTCGCAAAACGCTCGACAGACATTTTTAACGAACGTCAATTTCACCGGCGTGTACACGCCGAAGAGACCCGTGTCCCGTTGACGTGGAGGCGACTTGAAAGCGAAGAGGCGAAAGTGTCGATAGTAACACAAAAATAAATAAAAAATACTTACGCCATTTTGCCAGAAAGAGCCGTTGCACTTAGCCGTTGCACTGCCAGGTTATTGCCAATGCAGGTGGAGCCGCTGCGCGCCTTTAAACTGCCATTTCGGCGCGAGGGAGCGTTCACTGTGGTCCGGATCTCACTGACGTAACACGAAGAGCGGGTGGGAGGTGTCGTGCTGCTTTATATATATATATACAGCCGAATCACCGCCGGCTGTACGCTTCCGCGGTGTCACTCCGCGGAGGGGCGTTTGTTTTATGTATCAGCGCGAGAGTTTCCGTTTTATGTATCAGCGCGAGAGTTTCCCCCTCTCAAGAGAGAAATAAATAATAATTCATGAGCATAATTCACAATGACGAGCTCCCAGCTGAGATCGCTCGGCTTGAGCGCTGTGTGTGATTTGTTGGATGCGTAACGTCTACGTAGCTGACGAAATAGATCCGGTGCCGAGTGCCCTTCGGTCGGCAGAAGTAGGTCAGATGCAAAATGTAAATATTGAGAAGGGAAACAGTTTTGTGAGTCTTTTAAGAATGTCAAACATCCCATAATGCATACATTTTTAAGTACATTTATTATATTATATATTATTATAAAAAATGTTTTTACATTAGAACATATGTTTAATTTCCGGTGCCTTTATTTAAGAAATATAAATTTGGTCAAAACTAGCTCGGTTTTATGTATTTTTATTTTGCTGCATCCAACACACAACATATTTAGGCTATAAACTGTATTCGTTTGTGGACAATACAGTTACTATAATATAATATAATATAATCTGTGTACTCTATCGCCTTTCAGCAAGTGTTTTATTAGTTATGGATTTATGTCTCTGCATCGACTACATGCAGTCTCTTGAGAATCCTTTGCAGCTGCTGGTGAAACCTGATGAACCCGTCCGGTTCCACAGGGGAGAGCCGGACCGCCCCCTGCTGGTGGCCTTCACACACGTAGAGATGTAGGTTATTATGGTTTGTTTAGAAAGAAACACATCCTTTATAATGTTAATGACGAAAATATTTTTTATATTATGACGAAAAAGAATCTGTTGAAAACACGGAAAAAAGAACTTCCTGTGGAGGAAGACGTGTGTGTGTGTGTGTGTGTGTGTGTGTGTGTGAGTGTGCTTGCATGTGTATGTGTGTGTGTGTGTGTGTGTGTGTGTGTGTGTGTGTGTGTGTGTGTGTGTGTGTGTGTGTGTGTGTGTGTGTGTGTGTTTGCATGTGTATGTGTGTGTTTCGCCCCCTGGTGGTCAGGAGAGAGAATGCAGCTTTAACACATGAAGCTTTGACTTCACTTTAAAGAACCGGAGGTTGTCTCCTGAACTAAACTCATACAAACTGATACATTTTTTTGTGCATGTAGATTTATTAATGTTACACCCTGAATAAAAACAACAAAGTAATCTTGTGATTCTTGAAACTGAAACCTGAATACGAAGTGTTTGAATTTCCAATTCGCTAAAAAAACAAAAAGTTCTTATGTTCACACTGGACGATCCTGATAGCGACCACCAGAACGATGGGCAGAAGAAGGCCGAAGGAGCGCTTCATTTCTTCTCCTCCACGGTCCGGCCGAAGTATTCCTTCTGGAACTGCTGGAACTCCTTCTCCGTGAACAGAGACTGGGTCTCCTTGGCCTTCTTGGCCGGTGGCTCCGGGCGATTCCTCGACTGTCTCCCCGGGTTGTGGCTCAGGATCTACGTGAGACAGGAAGCAAAATGTCCGACAGTCAACCGAGAGAGACGAATAATATTTTGATAAAAGATCGTTTGCACACATAGAAGTGACGTCTCACTCTGCAGCTGTAATACAGGGATCTTCTCGCTGATAAGAAGAGCCGCTGGATGAAACACATCAGTAGGATGACGTTACATCTGGAACAAAGCTACGTTAGCTGGACGGCTAGCAGGCCAAGCTAACGGCCATATAGTGAGACGAGATGTAGTATAATAATAATAATAATAATAATAAAAGCAGTAATTATACAGTATAATAATAATAATAATAATAATAATAATAATAAAAGCAGTAATAATGTATAATAATAATAAAAGCAGTAATAATATAGTGAATAATAATAATAAAAGCAGTAATAATGTATAATAATAATAAAAGCAGTAATGATATAGTAGAATAATAATAATAAAAGCAGTAATAATATAGTATAATAATAATAATAATAATAATAAAAGCAGTAATATTAATATAATAATGACAATAATAATAATAAAAGCAGTAATGATGTAGTAATCTTCAGCATAGTGACCTTCAGAGTGTCAGAATCTGGTGTTTTGTAGTCGTCTTCCATAAAGTACTTGAGGTTGGCGCTCATCTGGCTCTTCCTCTGCTTCTTCCTGAACTCCTCTGCCACAACAAAACACCAAAGAAGAAGAAGGACGTTTTAGAGCAAGGAGGCAGAACACATGTTACGGACTGCAGTTAGCTCGGTTGTTATCGACTCCACCGACCCACTGCAGACTTGATCCTCTTGTCTTTGACGGTGGCTTTGCTCTTTGCGGGCCCCAGGCGGCCCTGCAGCCGTTTGACCTGCCGGGTGACCCCCTGCCGCTTGGTGCTCACCAGCTCCATCACCGAGGCCGAGCTGGGAGTCGTCTTCTTCTTCTGCTGCTTCTTCTTCGCTTTACTGACATCTGGGACGTGGGGAGAGGCAGGACAAGTTATAGCAGAGATATATATCTCTCTTCATTGCACATATTCTCACACATCCTGAACAACTTTATTATATTAGCTTTTCCATATTTTTATGAATCTATAATTATGTTCTGATCACCAAGACCTCCCAGTTCATGTCATGGATTTTCTTTTATAAAAACAATATTTGTGAAAACTTCTACTAAATTCATGAGACCTTGCAAAAAATCCTACGTCCTTCAAATAGATTTTTCTTAGAACTATCTCACCAGTTTTTTTTTTTTTTTTTACTGGATTGGGTTAAATTTATTACTGTATATCTAAAAGATAATTTTCAACATTTATTCTTGTAAATAGTTGGTGATGAATGTTTTACAGGAATCAAATTAGTATTAATATTAATATATATACACACACACATACATATGTATGTATATATATATATACATATATATATATATATACATATTTTAATAAATATATATATTAATATTTTAATAAATAAATCTATTAATATATATATACAAATAAATATATATATATATACACAAATACATATATATATACAAATAAATATATAAATGAATAAGAGGCTCATTTTAATTTCCTTGAAACCAGTTTATGGTGAAGTGTGAATATTATTAAATGTGTTAAGTTGTAAAACTCCATCATATCGTGGAGTAAAACGTCTTGCAGATCTTTAACGTTAACTTTCAGACATGGAGAACCACAATCAGAGACAATAATCAACGGCATTAATACAATTAAACTACAACTCAGTCGCACGCTGGACTTCAATCGGAAGGTCACGTGACTCTGAATGCTGACCTTTGACGTCATCGTTGAGCAGCTCGAGACCTCTTCTGACCAGCGACACCGACATCCTGATCCAAGTGTGAAGGTTCGACCAGGCGGCGACGAGCTGAGCTTCTCCTCGGACTCAGCAACGTGCGTCTATCAACATCCGGTGAGCGGCTGTCGTCCACCACTTAAAAGCGACCCGGTGGGAAACAGTCGAAGATGCGTAAGGTTCCGCCCTGGAGACTTCTAGTCCGCTATGCTTAATATGTTTAATAATAATAATAATAATCTCTCTCTCTATATATATATATATATATATGATATTTATATATTCACCTCTTGTCTTGACCTTTATCTGCCCAGCTTTATTGTCATGTTATCATATTCTAAATAAATAAAATACACATAGATATTATATACATCATTTTATATTATTTTAATTCTATAAAATTCATAGGTCCTGAAAATAATAATGTAATCACATTGCAGTGTAACGTCACCGCCTCCATTCCCTCTCTCTCTCTCTCTCTCTCTCTCTCTCTCTCCCCTTATCTCTCTCTGCCACTCTCAACCTTTAGCACCGGGCCAGGTCTCTCCCAGCAGAGATAACCACCTCTCCATAGAGAACCACCTCTCCACCTCTCCAGAGAGAACCTTCTCTCCATAGAGAACCACCTCTCCATAGAGAACCACCTCTCCACCTCTCCAGAGAGAACCTTCTCTCCATAGAGAACCCCCTCTCCAGAGAGAACCACCTCTCCACCTCTCCATAGAGAACCCCCTCTCCAGAGAGAACCACCGCTCCACCTCTCCATAGAGAACCCCCTCTCCAGAGAGAACCACCTCTCCACCTCTCCATAGAGAACCACCTCTCCAGAGAGAACCACCTCTCCACCTCTCCATAGAGAACCCCCTCTCCAGAGTGCACACCATGGCGCACCAGGCCAAAGCCCTGGTCACCTCCAAGTGGCTCGCGCAGGCCCTGAAGGTCCAGGGGAACGTGCGCGTCTTGGACACCTCCTGGTTTCTGCCCAAAGTGCGGCGCAACGCCAGGAGCGAGTTCCTGAAGCGGCACGTGCCGGGCGCGTTGTTCTTCGACATGGACCAGTGCTGCGACAAGACGTCCCCCCTGGACCACATGCTGCCCCCGGAGCGGGTCTTCGCGGACTACGTGGGGAAATTGGGCATAGAGCGCGACACGCACGTCGTGGTGTACGACGCCAGCGACTTCGGCGCGTTCTCGGCGCCGCGCGCGTGGTGGATGTTCCGCGCGTTCGGGCACGGCGCGGTGTCGCTGCTCGACGGGGGGCTCGGGGGCTGGGAGCGGGAGGGCCGGCCGGTGAGCGACCGGTACGCCAGACCGGCGCCGGCCGACTTCAGGGCCTCGCTGCACCGATCCTGGATCAAGACCTACGAGGACATCCTGGACAACCTGGACACCAGGAGGTTCCAGGTGGTGGACGCGAGGCCCGCGGGCCGGTTCCGAGGACTGGACCCTGAACCCAGAGACAGTGAGTACAGCCGGCACCGTGCAGCACGCAGCCCCTGATGGGTCCCCTCCCCGGGCTGAGGGTCCAGGAGGCGGGGGGTTACACCTCGAGTCCCCTCTCACAGCGATCTGGGTTCATTATTATTATTATTAATAATAATACTTGTTTCTAAAAGGGAAGAAACAGAACGCTTCAAAAGCTGCATCCTTTAAAATAGATGACGTCATCAGGCTGTAAAAACACACTTTCGATCATCACACCTTACTCAGGTAAATACAAAGAGGTTCTAGTTTATTTTTTTCAGAAAACATTTTTTTGTGCTGCTTCCTCCAAACACAATAACAATGAAATGAAAAATAAAGTGTTTTTTTCTAGACTTCAGAATATATATATATATATATATATATATATATATATATATATATATATATATATAATTTGTGCAATACACTGGAATATTTTTTTACTTATTTATTATATTTTTCAGATCTTGTTTTTATACGTATGTCTCTCGTCCTGCTGCTGTGATCCTGAAAATGTCCCCGCTGTGGGACGAATAAAGGATTATCTTATTTCCTCTTATTAGTCACATTTCTATTATTATCACTACTATTAGGTTTTTTTGGGGTTGGGGGGGGGGTTCCAGATACGATGACCAGGCTGCCGTTGCACAACAGAGGAATCCAGTCAGTCAGACGACGCTGAACTAAAGCCGAGCTGGACAACCTGGAAATCAATTCAAAATCAATATCATGATTTTAATGATCTGATATTGTGGTGAATAGATGCAACATCTATATAAACTGTTGGATTCCACGAGAGCGAGGACAAAGCTCCTCATTATGTTTGTATTAACACTCATTACAAATGTTACATTTCTATGGTTAACTTTCAGAACATAATATCAACACCAATACGTTTATTAACACATTTATGTGCGAGTAACGTAACGGTCCTATAAACGCCTCCCTCTGCAACCCGCTCTCCTTCAAGATCATATTCCCATAAACTAGACTGCCCTCTTCGTCACCTTTTGAGGGAAATATAGTTTCCATTAGTTTGAAACACGGCCTCCCGGGGGAAAGCCCCGTTTGTTCCTGTCACAAGCAAAAGAATCCACAATAAATAAGTTCCTCTTTCAAAGAAAAGGTCACTTTTAGGAGACGGGGCTGAAAGGACCTGCGATCGGCCACAGCCTCGCTTCCCTCTCACACAACTTGAATATAGTAAACGGTTGTTATGAAACAACAAACAACAAACAACAAACAACAAACAATAAACAATAAACAACGGCTGCAGTAGCAGGTGGACCGAGCGGCCTCGTCTTTAGACACCGTTCCACCCTGAGACACGCGGGTATCTTTCCAGATAGCAGATAACACACCCTGAGTACATGCCTTATCTTCTCTCTCTCTCACGCACACGCACACATTGTCATTGTTTCCCAAGCCTAGTTAGAGAAGTGAGACTGAAGCTGGTTTTTCCTTTTTTGCCAAATCAAGTGAATTATTTCCTCGTTGCTGGATATTAATATTTAGATTAAGTTCGTCTTCGTTTGTTAAATGCAAAAAAGAGAAAATATGCTCGTACTTTTACAAAGTAACGTTTGTATTGGTATTAAAACTCAGGTAAATAGTGGCGATTGTATTAGAATAATCTCTAACTCGCTTGTATAATATTGATAATAACTTTATTTATATAGATCCTTTCGAAAACAAAGTTTCAAAGTCCTTAAAGATAGAAGTCTCGTCCCGATGGACCCGTGTCTGTGAGTAAACATGGCGCCGTAGCTTTGTGGGCGGAGCTTAGGTTACACATTAGTTCCTCTCAATGCGCTCAGACGCTTGCTTGAGAAACATTAACTATTGCTATTGGACCCAGGAAGTCGGTTAAGCGTTGGGGATTGACCTCGAGGACTCGGGGTCAGGCGACCTGTCCACTGGTGTCGGTGTCACTTTAAGAGTGCTGGCATCGTACGCGTTTTACAGCTCTCGTATTTTGGGATACAATTTTTCCGCTGTTGGACACGTAGCTAGTTGTTGTTTTTTACATGAAGCTTTGACTTCTATACAACCAGAGGAGTCGCCCCCTGGTGGTCAGGAGAGAGAATGCAGCTTTAACACATGAAGCTTTGACTTCTATACAACCAGAGGAGTCGCCCCCTGGTGGTCAGGAGAGAGAATGCAGCTTTAGCACATGAAGCTTTGACTTCTATACAACCAGAGGAGTCGCCCCCTGGTGGTCAGGAGAGAGAATGCAGCTTTAACACATGAAGCTTTGACTTCTATACAACCAGAGGAGTCGCCCCCTGGTGGTCAGGAGAGAGAATGCAGCTTTAACACATGAAGCTTTGACTTCTATACAACCAGAGGAGTCGCCCCCTGGTGGTCAGGAGAGAGAATGCAGCTTTAGCACATGAAGCTTTGACTTCTATACAACCAGAGGAGTCGCCCCCTGGTGGTCAGGAGAGAGAATGCAGCTTTAGCACATGAAGCTTTGACTTCTATACAACCAGAGGAGTTGCTAACTATAAAATGTCTCCTCTCTCTGATTGACAGACACGGAGCCCGGCCACATCCCCGGCTCCATCAACGTGCCCTTCCACTACTTCCTGTCGCCGACGGGTCACTTCCTGCCCAGGGAGCAGCTCCGGGCTCTGTTCGCCCGGGCCGGCGTGGACCTCGGCCGCCCCATCTGCGTCCTGTGCGGCTCGGCCGTGACGGCGTGCACCGTGGCGCTGGCGGCCCACGAGTGCGGGCACCCGGGGGTGTCGGTGTACGACGGCGGGTGGTCGGAGTGGTACACCCGCGCCGTGCCCGAGCACGTCATGTCCAAAGGACGGGGGAAACATCTGTGATGGGACCTGGCTTTGCTTCAGAAAGTACAGACATGAGAGTGGGATCGACATTCTTATGAGCAAAAAAGAAAATTTCCCCAAAAGATGTGAAAGTATTCCTTTAACATTTAAAACTCACTCAGGAACCTTTTTTCATTCCAAACTAGACGACGTGACCAAAGAGCCCGAATGAGAACACTAATGTGTTTACAGCTGTGCTCACGCGGAATAAAAGAGCTGCACTTAGAATCAAAATGAGTCGTATAGTTGTTGAAAGCTCATGTATGTCTGCTCCTCATATATATAAATGTATATATATATACATTTATATATGTATAAATGTATATATATATATATATATATATATATATGTGTATATATATATATATATTTACATATTTAAATATATATATTTTTAAATATATATATATCTATATATATATATATATATACGAGTGTGTTAGTATGTGTGTACTTTTTGGGGCACAGAAGGGACACAAAACTGACCTGTTTAGTTCATTCATACCTGTGAGCTGAATATTCAGAATGCTGATCACTCACACACACACACACACACACACACACACACACACACACACACACACACACACACACACACACACTCACACACACACACACACACACACACACACACAAACTCACACTCACACACACTCACACTCACACTCACACACACTCACACTCCACACTTACCACGAACTCAACATACATATAATATACGTATAAAATAAATACATATATTACAGTGTCACCAGTAAACAAATAACAGTGTTACATTGCATTCAAAACAATGAACCTGGCACCTAAATACATTTTAATAGTTCCTCTTTCACATGTTTATTTTAGTAAAGTAAGGCGACTGTCGCCTCATAATAAAGATGACATGGGCAGCACCGGTTCTAATCGAGGAAGTGAAGTAATTATAGACACTCGAGCGGTTTCTGAGTCACATGGTCTGAATATTCCCCTCTGGAGGCTCGACGAGCCGTGAAGGAGCCGAGCAGGAGCCGAGAAGGAGCCGTGAAGGAGCCGAGCAGGAGCCGAGAAGGAGCCGTGAAGGAGCCGAGCAGGAGCCGAGCAGGAGCCGAGAAGGAGCCGTGAAGGAGCCGAGCAGGAGCCGTGCAGGAGCCGAGCAGGAGCCGAGCAGGAGCCGAGCAGCGGGGAGTCTGCGCTGCAGCCCGCCAGGTGACCGGGTCTGATAGAGGCGCTGTCCTCTTATCTGTGTGCACACGGCACCAACCGCCACCAGCTCTCCTCAGATCAAAGTCCACGCCGCCTTCTCGTTTCCGGGTCAACGTTATTTTGTGTACTTGTACTTTTGGTGTACTTTTATTGAGGCGATATATATACGTAGGTCTTTTCATTTTTCTAAGAAAAGGGACGTGAATGAAACGTCTCCAGTTGGTCTGTTTAAATATGCAAATGAGGCTTTATCTAACGGTAACTTTTGGGAGAATTCAGGAGAAAACTACAGACGTAAATAGACAAAGAAGTAAAGTAAACGTTTGTTTCCCCACGAGTCTGAAAGAAGAAGAACAAACCAAACTCTGAGTTGAGCAGCGGAGAGAAAACAATGTTTTTATCTGGAGTTTCTTGGCTGATAGAAATAGTCCTTGATGAGGAGTTCAAACAGTCTCCACTAGGTGGCAGCAGAAGCACTCCGTGTGAGACGTGTTCCTCAGTGGGGTGCTGCTGTCCTGCAGACTGAATACTTCTCTGAGGTCGACATGAATGTGTGATATTGAAATGCCTCGTGGTGTCGTTGTTCAGAGTCTCTGCACACAGGCGGAGGTGTAGAGACGTTCTTCACGAGAGATAATGATGTGGTCAGTCTGCACGCTGTGAAGGCTGTTCATGCTACGACCACAGGGGGCGCCAAAGTCCAGAAAACGAACCAGAGACAACTTACTGTAGTATTACTACGGTTATACTGTAGTAATACTACGGTTATACTGTAGTAATACTACTGTTATACTGTAGTAATACCACTGTTCTACTGTATTAATACTACTGTTATACTGTAGTAATACCACTGTTCTACTGTATTAATACTACTGTTATACTGTAGTAATACCACTGTTCTACTGTATTAATACTACTGTTATACTGTAGTAATACCACTGTTCTACTGTATTAATATTACTGTTATACTAACAGGGACATCTCTGTCTCAGAAACAATCAACAGAAACTCCAGAGTTTCTCTTTCTACCGAAGCGATGAACACAGAGAGTTAGAGAAGGAAGGAGGAGGTGAAACCGTCCTGAAGGGTTTTCACCCTGTGATATCACACCTCGTAACCACGGCGACCACAG
Organism: Ophiodon elongatus; assembly: GCA_016806645.1. Classification (NCBI taxonomy): domain Eukaryota; kingdom Metazoa; phylum Chordata; class Actinopteri; order Perciformes; family Hexagrammidae; genus Ophiodon; species Ophiodon elongatus. Next base: position 23,480 of record JACSYO010001506.1, read on the forward strand.
CCTCCACCTGCCTCCCTCTCACAACGTTCCTCTACGTCACTCAGATAGAGATCTGGCTGCTCGCGGGGAAGCAGAAGGTTTCAGTTCATCCGACGAGTCCACGGACATGGTGACCAATCAGCCGAGAGCTCCGGGCACGCGGACGTGGGCAGGTAGGTCCTGACCTCCTGACCTTTGGTCTTCTGTCTTCGGTAGAGATCTTTAGCCTTATCTTTAGTGGTGAATGACTGAGTCACAAGATAAGAAGCCGGAGCGGTGACGGTGACGGAGGGGAACTTTAACGGTGTAATCTGAGGTTGTGAAAACAACTGTGAAAACAATCCTCCTAAAGACTGGGGACCCTTTCAAAGTAGAGTTTCTTTAACTTTGTTTTGAAAATACTGACTGATGTAGATTCTTCACATCTGTATCAAAGTAAGATGATATATATTATATTATAGTATTTAAAAAGAGGGTCATAAATAAGGGACGATACGTAAATAAACCGTAAAACTACACAAAAAGAAGCCGAAGATAGTTAACAGGAGAGAGAAAGGCAGGTAGACGGTGTGGGGGAGTGACAGGTGGGAAGGGGGGAGAAGGGTTAGGGTTAATATGTGAGTAAGTAAGAAAGTGAGTGAATGAGTAAGTAAGTAAGTATGTAAATATGTGAGTGAGTAAGTATGTGAGTGAGTGAGTAACTCAGTAAGAAAGTAACTAAGTATGTGAGTGAGTGAGTAAGTAAGTAAATATGTAAGTAAGTAAGTAAATATGTGAGTGAGTAAGTATGTGAGTGAGTGAGTAAGTAAGTATGTGAGTGAGTGAGTAAGTAAGTATGTGAGTGAGTGAGTAACTAAGTATGTGAGTGAGTGAGTGAGTGAGTGAGTAAGTAAATAAGTAAATATTCGTGAGTCAGTGAGTGAGTAAGTAAGGAAGTAAGTAAGTAACTACCAAGAAAGGATTTGAAACAATTTAAATGTTTGCATTAATGTATCTAAATATACAGTTTTATACCGTTTTCCCCTAAAAGACTTAACAACGTAACTACTGTGACTCAAAGCTTTCATTCAAGCTTCGAGTCAATTTCTTCAAGAAAAGGTGCGTCAACAGCTTCAGGTTACTTTAATTTTAATCGCGACCCCGAGAGGTCCTCGAGCGAGCGCCCTAATGTTACTCAGTGAGAGAGAATCTGTGGACAGACACCGTGATGCACACTCGCTCACACACCACTGCTCTCATGAGATCTCATGAGTGGTTTCTACTGTAGCACATCACCTGATCGCGGTGATGTTTTATGAATTAATTCACGATCAGTTCTTCGCGCAGCTTTTACGATTCGTGTCCGTTTTCTGTGTTTTTCTCCACACGCGTCGTTGCAGTTTGTACGAGAAAGTTTGGTTTGTGTTCTTTGAGCAACTTTGTGTATATATACATATATATATATATATATATACATATATATATATATATATATATATATATATATATATATATATATATATATATATAATATATATAAAAAAATAAATATATACATATATATATATATATATATATATATATATATATACATATATATATATATATATATATATATATATATATATATATATATATATATATATATATATATATATATATATATATACATATATATATATGTATATATATATATATATGACATTTAGACAGGATGGTGTGTGTGTGTGTGTGTACGTGTGCGGGTGTGTACGTGTGAGTGTGAGTGTGTGTGTTACTACAGGCCACTGCAAACCGACCCACAAAATGCCCCAAAATGCTAAAAACTAACGGTGTACGATAACTATATTATATATATATATATATATATATATATATATATATATATATATATTTAAAAACTAGCAGGCCATATTTATTAAACACACAAAAACAGGATGAAGGATAATCTGAGCTCTTAATGTACCGACACTGACGCTTCAGTAATACAGTAATACTACTGTTATACTGCAGTAATACTACTGTTATACTCTAGTAATACTACTGTTATACTGCAGTAATACTACTGTTATACTGCAGTAATACTACTGTTATACTCTAGTAATACTACTGTTATACTGCAGTAATACTTTGTTGTAAGTTCCTTCATCTGTCTTTATGTGGTGAGACGTTCCGGCTTCAAGCCGTCAGAAGTCTCTGCTTCAGGAACATAAACGTTTATTAGAGGACTTGAGAGGAAGAGATTACTTGCTGGTGGTTTTTGTTTTTTCTTACTAGAACCAACGATTGCTTTCTGGGAAGAGAGGGGGAGGAAGTGGTTTGCGTGTGAGTGCTTTCTCTGTAATTTGGGGTTATTTCCGTGCTTTAAGAGGAAAGGCGGCCTTCGGGGAAGTCCACATCAGAAAAAGACCGATTTCAACAAAACGAACACGTATCTCAGAGAGAGCAGTCAGTGAGACTGAAGACTTGGGAGTCTTGATTCAAAGTGCTGCTGCTCTGAAAGAGGATTTCCCCGCAACATGAGATATACTATGAGATATAGATCTTCAGTTCAGGGAACTTTGTGTGTCATCAGCTGTTCACACTCAACTGAACACAGTTTACACACCAAAACTTCCCCCATATAGGTCAAGCACGTCGGAGCCTACATTTCCCATGATGCCACTTGATAGTGTGTTTTGTTACCGACCTCCGGGTCTGAAGAGTGAAGTCAAAGCTTCATGTGTTAAAGCTGCATTCTCTCTCCTGACCACCAGGGGGCGACTCCTCTGGTTGTATAGAAGTCAAAGCTTCATGTGTTAAAGCTGCATTCTCTCTCCTGACCACCAGGGGGCGACTCCTCTGGTTGTATAGAAGTCAAAGCTTCATGTGTTAAAGCTGCATTCTCTCTCCTGACCACCAGGGGGCGACTCCTCTGGTTGTATAGAAGTCAAAGCTTCATGTGTTAAAGCTGCATTCTCTCTCCTGACCACCAGGGGGCGACTCCTCTGGTTGTATAGAAGTCAAAGCTTCATGTGTTAAAGCTGCATTCTCTCTCCTGACCACCAGGGGGCGACTCCTCTGGTTGTATAGAAGTCTATAGAAAATGACTCTACTTCTCTCTTGATTTATTCCCTCAGTAAACATTGTAAACATGAGTTTATGTCTCAATCTCTAGTTTCAAGTCTTCTGATGTGAAGTCCTGTTTGTGGACTCGTCCTCGTCTCCTCTCGTCCACCAACAGTCATGTTTTTGGATATCATAAAGTATGCCACTTGCTCTGACTGTTGTTTAGTCACATGGATTTATTTCATGTTCACCAATAAGACTCCTAATTAACTTTAAATTGACATTATTTCTATATTATTTATTTATTTTCATCCTGAGCGACACAAAGAAACCAGACAACTCATGTCTCCGTACACGAAACCAACAGATATCATTTACAGGTTAGCTGTCTTGATGCTAAGCTAAGCTAAACGTCTGTAGCTTAATATTCAACGTACACTTACGAGAGCGTGGATAAGCGTATCATACTATCATACTAATACTCTACTTCGTAGTACACAAAGTACCTCAACTTGGCTCCACGCTGATAAACTACAACAATAAAATACTCCTCCATGTATTCATAAAGGATAATATTCAGGAACTTACTTTAATAGGAGTCATTCTGCATAACTAGTACTTTTACTTTTGAATCCTACTCTTTATGGAGTACTTTTAAAATGCTAAAAGTACTCCAAAATGGCAGTTTTCACAGACACAATTATTTAAAATCATATATCTGCTGTTGGCGGGGGGGGGGGGGGGTACAAATACAATACAAATAATTTTCATACATTTCCAGAACAGAAATGTGAACATTAAATAAAGACAGGTTCAAAATTCTTGTTTCATTTTGTCGACATATAAGAGTCAAAGGTTTTATATTATAAAGATCTCTTTGTGTTACTTCATAAATCAGAAAATACTGTCAAAAGCCATAAAAAATATCCATTTTCTCCATGTTTTTATAAATAATATAAGATAAGATAAAAGATATCACCATGAAACTTCTCCAGTTCATCACTGACATTAAGATGAGTATTATTTGTATTACAAGTTTTATTACATGTTATGATTAAATATGCAAATGAGGCATTATCTAATGGTGACTTTTGGTGAATTTAAGAGAAATCTACAGACGTAAACAGACAAAAGTAGTAAAATAAACACCGTAATATGTATTTTGGATGCGTTTGCTCCACGAGTCTGAAGGAAGCCTCGTGATTGGTCCTCGTTTGTGGGCCTGGATCCAACAACACGCCGGTACACGGCGGCTTTAACGGGATCCGTGACTTCAGCTTCCCCTTTTCTCACCTTTCTGAAGTGAGAAGTTTACTTCCTGATTACTGCCACATTTTATTTTGATATTTGATATTTATATTCATTTCATTGAGGAAGCCATAACCCTCAGACCTCTGAGGAGAGTCGTGCGCTTTAAGAGGAAGCGGCGTCAGCAGGAAGCCACCTGTCAGCGTGACGGAACCTTTGACTTCTCAGAACTCGTTCTGACCTTTTTAAAACCTCGTAAACAGATGACCAACTTCCTCCGAGCTTTACTACACGGAGACAATGTTCAGAGGGCCTCATATATATATATATATATATATATATATATATATATATATATATATATATATATAATATAGTTATCGTACAATTTTGGGGCATTTTGTGTTTTGTGGGTCGGTTTGCAGTGGTGTAGTAACACACACACTCACACTCACACGTACACACCCGCACACGTACACACACACACACACACACACACACACACACACACACCATCCTGTCTAAATGTCAGCGTGCCTCAGCAGTAGTAAAACATCAGTTTTATGTTTCACTAAAAGAGGAAGGAGAAGAACACTGAGAGACGATGATGTGATGATGTGATGATGATGTGATGATGATATGATGATGATATGATGTGATGATGATGCTGAGATGATGATATGATGTGATGCTCAGTGTAAACACACACCAGCTGGGGGGTAAAGGAGGTGAATCCTTAAGGAGCCCCGGGGATGAAGCAGACTCCTCCCCTCCATCGCAGCAGGAAGCTGCTCTGAGGTCATGGCCACAGAGCAGCTTCCCCATCGGGCCACTGATCCACATCGGTTTCTGAGTAGTGACCTTCAAGGAGCTCCACCGTTATCTCTTCAGGGGGCGGGAGGGAGGGGGGAGGAGTCACTTGTGACGGGACACAAACACAACAGCACCCTGACGCCTGTCTGCTCTCAGGACGCCACATGGAGGAAGGCAGCGCTCTGAAGAGGACCTGAGCTCCCACAGGTGAGAGGGTGGTGGGCTGAGGGTGATCCATGTCCATGTCCATGTCCATGCTCATGTCCATGTTCATGTCTCTGGTCTCTGGTCTCTGGTCTCTGGTCTCCGAGGAGGGTTCTGGTCTGTGGTCTCTGGTCTCTAGTCTCCGAGGAGGGTTCTGGTCTCTGGTCTCTGGTCTCTAGTCTCCGAGGAGGGTTCTGGTCTCTGGTCTCGGTCTCTAGTCTCCGAGGAGGGTTCTGGTCTCTGGTCTCTGGTCTCTAGTCTCCGAGGAGGGTTCTGGTCTCTGGTCCTGAGACTTGTCTGATGCTCTGCTGGTTGTGTTGTTCTGTTGTTTCTCTGAGTACTTGAGCCCCCCTGTGGTGCAGAACCACAACAACGTGTCATACTTTTAACGATACTTTTCCTCATGAAGCCGCTCCGTCCGGCCTCTGGGCCTCGGGGCCTCTGAGCCTCGGGGCCTCTGGGCCTCGGGGCCTCTGGGCCTCTGAGCCTCTGGGCCTCTGAGCCTCGGGGCCTCGGGGCCTCTGAGCCTCGGGGCCTCTGGGCCTCTGAGCCTCGGGCCCTCTGAGCCTCGGGCCCTCTGGGCCTCGGGGCCTCTGAGCCTCGGGCCCTCTGGGCCTCGGAGCCTCTGGGCCTCGGGCCCTCTGAGCCTCTGGGCCTCTGGGCCTCGGGGCCTCGGGGCCTCTGAGCCTCGGGGCCTCGGGGCCTCTGAGCCTCGGGGCCTCTGAGCCTTGGGGCCTCTGGGCCTCTGAGCCTCGGGGCCTCTAGGCCTCGGGGCCTCTGAGCCTCTGAGCCTCGGGGCCTCTGAGCATCGAGGCCTCTGGGCCTTGGGGCCTCGGGCCTCTGAGCCTCGGGGCCTCGGGCCCTCTGAGCCTCGGGCCCTCTGAGCCTCTGGGCCTCTGACCCTCTGAGCCTCTGGGCCTCTGAGCCTCTGGGCCTCTGGCCCTCTGAGCCTCGGCCCTCTGGGCCTCTGAGCCTCGGGCCCTCTGAGCCTCGGGCCCTCTGAGCCTCTGGCCCTCTGAGCCTCTGAGCCTCTGGCCCTCTGAGCCTCTGGGCCTCTGGCCCTCTGAGCCTCGGGCCTCTGGGCCTCTGGGCCTCGGGCCCTCTGAGCCTCGGGCCCTCTGAGCCTCTGGCCCTCTGAGCCTCTGAGCCTCGGGCCCTCTGAGCCTCTGGGCCTCTGGCCCTCTGAGCCTCGGCCCTCTGGGCCTCTGGGCCTCGGGCCCTCTGAGCCTCGGGCCCTCTGAGCCTCTGGCCCTCTGAGCCTCTGAGCCTCGGGCCCTCTGAGCCTCTGGGCCTCTGGCCCTCTGAGCCTCGGCCCTCTGGGCCTCTGGGCCTCGGGCCCTCTGAGCCTCTGGGCCTCTGGCCCTCTGAGCCTTGGCCCTCTGGGCCTCTGGGCCTCTGGCCCTCTGAGCCTCGGGGCCTCGTGGCCTCCGTTCTGTTAACATCGTGAGGGGCGGAGTCAGCTCAGCAGGGAGCCAAACGCTTATTATTCTGTTCGTTACTGTTATGAATATTCAAAATCTTTGGGCGGACTTGGAAGAGAATTTCTGGATTCAGTTGGTTATAATAAAAATCAATTCAATAAAAGTTGGTAATACAGTGCATAATATCAGCTGAGGGGTCGTAGGCCAAGAGCAGTCCACGGGCCCCCTGGGAGTTACTGTCTGTGCTCATTGACCTAAGACTCTCAGAACTGACGAGTACATTCAGTTATATAGTTCAATGAAAATGTGCATCGTCGCCTCTCATTGGCTCAGTTCTACAACATATGGTGCGGCTGAAGTTTCACATGGCTAGAATCAGCATTCCGATTGGTCGCTCCGGTCCATGGCTCCTGATGTCATCACTCCCCCTCACACAGCTTTAGCAAAACACCCCCCCTCCTAGTGGAGTTGTTTTATTGCTCTTTGTCTCTCAGAGTATCCATCCCCCTCTCTCTATCTCATTCCATGCATTCCTGAAAGTCTAAGTAAGAAACTCAATGTGGCCTCCTTCAATGTCACGCATACTCCTCCCATAAGGCTCACTATTCCTTATTAATTATCCTTTTCAAGTATCGTAATTTATACATAGACATTCCTTATTTACAGTGTAAGTCATTTTATTTTATTACAACCTAACATTACCGACCAATTCTGAGCTTCATATTTTAAATAAGTTATCTCTGAACGGCAGCTTTCTTCATCACGTTCTCGTTCTACATGAAGATACGTCTGCTTTCAGGCTGATTGGTCCTCGTGGGTCGGTGCGTTCTGATTGGTCCTCGTGGGTCGGTGCGTTCTGATTGGTCCTCGTGGGTCGGTGCGTTCTGATTGGTCCTCGTGGGTCGGTGCGTTCTGATTGGTCTTCGGTTCTGTTCACATCGACAAAGGATTCAGTCAACGAAGTAAAAGATGAAAAGTTTAGTGCTGCTGATCTTTGACAGGGTGAGACCTCATCAGCTGTTCTGTGTGAGTCGGATCTGAAACACTTCCACTTCTGTTTTCTCGTCAACTGTTGGTGTCACACCTGTTGCTTCTGTATTTGTGGTCAGAGGTAGCTGTGTGTGTGTGTGTGTGTGTGTGTGTGTGTGTGTGTGTGCGTGTGTCTGTGTGTGTGTGTGTGTGTGTGTGTGTGTGTGTGTGTGTGTGTGTGTGTGTGTGTGTGTGTGTGTGTGTGTGTCTGTGTGTGTGTGTGTGTGTGTGTGTGTGTGTGTGCGTGCGTGCGTGTGTGTGTCTGTGTGTGTGTGTGTGTGTGTGTGTGTCTGTGTGTGCGTGCGTGTGTCTGTGTCTGTGTGTGTGTGTGTGTGGAAATAAACCTACAAATACCATAAAATAAAGAAGTGGCGCATCATTTATTGTGTGTGTGTGTGTGTGTGTGTGTGTGTGTGTGTGATCCCTCTGCACAGGATAAGAAGACGGAGAAGCAGTGAGTTGCACCCTGAAACAAGAAGCATCCATCAAACCCTGAGCTTTACAAACCAAACAGCCTTATAAAGCAGAGCAGTGAGGAGATGGAGACCCGGAGAGCCGCTCTGCTGCTCCTCCCTCTCGCTCTGCTCTGGGCCGCCGCCGCCGGGGGGAGAAAGCAGTGTCCGGACGAGCCAGATATCCGTCAGTGTTTTTACTTTTCATAACTTTCATTTCACGAGATTCAAGCGAAGCAAGAGATATTAGTTATTTATATATATATATATATATATACACATTTATATAAATATATATACATATTTATATATTTAAATATATATATTTAAATATATGTATAAAATATATATATAAATATATGTATATATTTGTATAAATAAATTTATATAAATAAATACATATATTTATATATACATATACAAATAAATATATATATATATAAATATATATATACTGTATATATTTATTTGTATATGTATGTATATATATATTTATTTGTATATGTATGTATACATATATTTATGTATTTAATAAGATAAGAGTATTTGATAAGTTATATATACAGGTATATTTATTGTTTTCCTGTCTCTTCCCCGCTCCGTCAGTCCTCACAGATCTCACCTGCCTCAACGACTACAACCGGGTCATCACCTGTGTGTGGAACAGCACGTCTGCCTCTGGTCGGCTGGACAACAGCAGCGTGTGCACGATACGCGCCAATAGTACCAGGTAGAGACCAAACGCACTCAGACACACAGTCACCAGACAGGAAACGTGAGCAGAATAACCAGAAAGGTGCTTTCTCCACTAGAGTTGGATCGAATAACTACAACAGCAACTGCAATCT
>JACSYO010001506.1:37500-50000 GCA_016806645.1 Ophiodon elongatus
TCCCTGCTACTAGTCATAATATTCCCTGCTACTAGTCATAATATTCCTGCTACTAGTCATAATATTCCCTGCTACTAGTCATAATATTCCTGCTACTAGTCATAATATTCCTGCTACTAGTCATAATATTCCTGCTACTAGTCATAATATTCCCTGCTACTAGTCATAATATTCCTGCTACTAGTCATAATATTCCTGCTACTAGTCATAATATTCCTGCTACTAGTCATAATATTCCCTGCTACTAGTCATAATATTCCTGCTACTAGTCATAATATTCCCTGCTACTAGTCATAATATCCCTGCTACTAGTCATAATATTCCTGCTACTAGTCATAATATTCCTGCTACTAGTCATAATATTCCTGCTACTAGTCATAATATTCCTGCTACTAGTCATAATATTCCCTGCTACTAGTCATAATATTCCTGCTACTAGTCATAATATTCCTGCTACTAGTCATAATATTCCCTGCTACTAGTCATAATATTCCTGCTACTAGTCATAATATTCCCTGCTACTAGTCATAATATTCCTGCTACTAGTCATAATATTCCCTGCTACTAGTCATAATATTCCTGCTACTAGTCATAATATTCCCTGCTACTAGTCATAATATTCCTGCTACTAGTCATAATATTCCTGCTACTAGTCATAATATTCCTGCTACTAGTCATAATATTCCTGCTACTAGTCATAATATTCCCTGCTACTAGTCATAATATTCCTGCTACTAGTCATAATATTCCTGCTACTAGTCATATATTCCTTACTAGTCATAATATTCCCTGCTACTAGTCATAATATTCCTGCTACTAGCCATAATATTCCTGCTACTAGTCATAATATTCCCTGCTACTAGTCATAATATTCCTGCTACTAGTCATAATATTCCTGCTACTAGTCATAATATTCCTGCTACTAGTCATAATATTCCTGCTACTAGTCATAATATTCCTGCTACTAGTCATAATATTCCTGCTACTAGTCATAATATTCCTGCTACTAGTCATAATATTCCTGCTACTAGTCATAATATTCCCTGCTACTAGTCATAATATTCCCTGCTACTAGTCATAATATTCCTGCTACTAGTCATAATATTCCTGCTACTAGTCATAATATTCCTGCTACTAGTCATAATATTCCTGCTACTAGTCATAATATTCCTGCTACTAGTCATAATATTCCTGCTACTAGTCATAATATTCCTGCTACTAGTCATAATATTCCTGCTACATAATTCCGCTACTAGTCATAATATTCCTGCTACTAGTCATAATATTCCTGCTACTAGCCATAATATTCCCTGCTACTAGTCATAATATTCCCTGCTACTAGTCATAATATTCCCTTCTACTAGTCATAATATTCCCTGCTACTAGTCATAATATTCCTGCTACTAGTCATAATATTCCCTGCTACTAGTCATAATATTCCCTGCTACTAGTCATAATATTCCCCTGCTACTAGTCATAATATTCCCTGCTACTAGTCATAATATTCCTGCTACTAGTCATAATATTCCCTGCTACTAGTCATAATATTCCTGCTAGTAGTCATAATATTCCCTGCTACTAGTCATAATAGTCCTGCTACTAGTCATAATATTCCTTGCTACTAGTCATAATATTCCTGCTACTAGCCATAATATTCCCTGCTACTAGTCATAATATTCCTGCTACTAGTCATAATATTCCTGCTACTAGTCATAATATTCCTGCTATTAGTCATAATATTCCTGCTACTAGTCATAATATTCCCCTGCTACTAGTCATAATATTCCCTGCTACTAGTCATAATATTCCCCTGTTACTAGTCATAATATTCCCCTGTTACTAGTCATAATATTCCCCTGCTACTAGTCATAATATTCCCCTGCTACTAGTCATAATATTCCCCTGCTACTAGTCATAATATTCCCTGCTACTAGTCATAATATTCCTGCTACTAGTCATAATATTCCTTGCTACTAGTCATAATATTCCTGCTACTAGTCATAATATTCCCTGCTACTAGTCATAATATTCCTGCTACTAGTCATAATATTCCTGCTACTAGTCATAATATTCCTGCTACTAGTCATAATATTCCTGCTACTAGCCATAATATTCCTGCTACTAGTCATAATATTCCTGCTACTAAAACGCTCTACAACCTGGTTCTGTACGTTTTGACCCCCTCTGTGACCTCCTCTCCCACAGAGCTGGTTGAGCACTTACTTCTCCGGCGCGTCCTCCCATTCGTTCCTCAAACCCGCGGACATCGTCTCCGTGGATGTCTCCTCCGCCGTGGACGCCGTGGCGCCGCGCGGCCTGGAGGCGGCGCTGCTGGAGAAGATGAGGAGCGAAGGAAGCCACGACTCGAACAGCTCCAACTTCTCCAACCCCAGTTACTCCCAGCTGTGTCCTCCTCCTCCTCCTCCTCCTCCTCCTCCTCCTCCTCCTCCTCCTCCCATCTCCTCGCTCACCGCGGGGAACCTGGCGCCCTGCGTCGCTGATACACCCTACGGGCCCGTCGGTGGTCGAGGGGAGGAAGTGGAACAGGAAGTGAGAGGGGAAGAAGAAGCGGAGGTCCGCCTGCTGCTCTCCAGAGGAGGCGGGGAGGAGGAGTCCATGCCGGTGGTCTCGGACTACGAGAGGGCGGAGAAGCTCCAGGTGGAGCGCCTCAGGCTCCAGAGTCTGGACTCGGGCGTGTGCAGCGGCGAGGAGGTCAGCCAGGAGAGCCTGGAGGCGGACAGCATCAACGCCACCGAGGAGGAGGAGGGGGAGGAGGAGGAGGAGGAGAAGGGGGAGGGGGGGGAGGAGGGAGGGGGCGGGAAAGAGGTTGATTTGCAGAAGCTGTTCGAAGGAGGAGGAGGAGCAGGAGGAGGTGTCTTTGACATCCGGGTTTGTTCCGGTTACGAGCGAGTCCAGACGAGCCCCGAGTTCCTCAGCATGGATTCAGGCATTAGCGGCGTTGGCCAGGAGGAGGACGCTGATAAATCCTCTGAATCCACCTGCCTCCTGCTTCCTCCTCCTCCTCCTCCTTCCAGCTCCTCACCATGCTTCCAGCCGGCGTTGGCCTCCTGCGGGTCAGGGTTGAGTCCAGCCCCGGGTCTTCCACTGGAGCGGGTCGCTCTGATGTGGGCGAGCAGCTCGGTGGAGCCCTCTGGTGACGGGTACCTGTAAGAGCGACACGACATTCACATTCCGAGACTGTGAATCTCTCATTGAAACCAGATTTATCTATCCCTCTTTTCAGATGTTTAATACTTTCCTCATTTTAGTTTTTCATGTATTTGGTATCTCCCTCTAAGGTCTCATTCTTACAGTCTTTATTAGTTTTCGATCCCATTTTTATCTATTTGTTTAGTTTTACTTAATTTCTAAAAGGAACCTCAAAGCTTCACTTCGTTGCATCCAGCGTTAAAAACACTTTGGTAACTTGAGCTGCCGAGTGAGAAATATATGAAATATATGAATTATATACTTAGTTATATAATTAGGAATTAAATTGCTGACTTTATAATCTCAGAGAGTATTGGACTTTTTTCTCGTAAATTTCTGAGTTTTGTTTTTTCAAATTTACGACTAATCTCGTAAACTCGTTGATACATTTATATATCTTTTTGTATTTTTGAACCTACAATGGCTGAGTTGTCATAGTAAAGAATCGTGGATTTACATTCAGCTTTGTGGCTCTTAAACATGTGGAATGTTTTCAAACCTGCACTATTTAACTCTTTAATTGGTGCATCAAAACATAGCTCTCTAGCGCCCCTGGTGGTCAAAACCTCACAATGATAACTTTAATGGCATATATTAAAAAAAAGAAGGAATATATTTATATACCTATGGCAGCTATATTAAAAGGTGAATAAGTTGTTGACTTTATTAAAAAATTTATGCCAGGACTTTTCTCACCAGGTTTTTTTCTTTAAAAACCTGTTGTTGTTGTTGTTGTTGTTGTTGTTGTTTTGTTTCATGAAAATATTTCATCAAAGGGACAAGTTTTCATGAACAAACAAATAAAAAGTGTTTCATTGTTGCCATTCATTTGTCCTGTTGTTGTCTTGTAAGTAATGACATACATAAAAATATATATTTAAAAAAATAAAAGTGGAAATCCTAATAAAACAAATGATAAATGTGAATGTTTGGGGGCATTTTGTAAATTTATTGTCGACTTATTTTCATAAGCGTTGGTTTGATCCCAACAAAACATTCGGAGTTTGACATGTAACAGGTAATTTACCTTCAGAGAGAAGAAACCGGTGATGAACATCTTTTAATCCTTTAGTACTTGAACCTGGACCTCAGTCGTTCCCTCCGTGAGCAGCGACCTCCAGGGGGAGTTCTTGTTTGCGTGGAAAGTGAAATGAACTCTGGGTAACGAGCCGAGCGGCCTCGCCCCCGCGTGCGCAGGGCCGTTGTCTAGGCGACGGTCACCTGGCTCACCTGGCTCACCTGGCGCCCCGCGGCTCCTCTGAGGAGACGCTGCTCGACATCATCATGTGGGATCAGTTCCAGACAAGCAGCTCGTGGACGTGTCGGGTTTCATCCCACCAGCAACCAGCTTTTGGGAAATATTGATTTTTGTTCCGTTTTTACCTTTGGACTTACAAACAGAGACGGAGCCGTTGTGCTGGAGCAACAGGTCTGACTTCAGGTCTGGTCTCATATCTGGCTTCAGGTCTGGCTTCAGGTCTGGTCTCATCTCTGGTCTCATCTCTGGTCTCAGGTCGGGCTTCAGGTCTGGTCTCATCTCTGGTCTCAGGTCTGGTCTCAGGTCTGGTCTCATCTCTGGTCTCAGGTCTGGTCTCATCTCTGGTCTCAGGTCTGGTCTCAGGTCTGGTCTCAGGTCTGGTCTCAGGTCTGGTCTCAGGTCTGGTTCCAGCTGCTGAGTTCGGGGGGAAGTCGACCGATGAGCCCTCGACGGACAGCGAGATGATTTCTGGAGGAGCGACGGACGCGTGGTGAAGCGATGGCGTTCGGGCGCGGCTCCAAGAAGTCGATCTCGTGCGAGCAGGCGGTCACAGCTGCTGCTCCGGACAGCGAGGTCAGTGAGGTCAGTGAGGTCAGCGGGGTCAGTGAGGCCAGTGAGGTCAGTGAGGCCAGTGAGGTCAGTGAGGCCGAGGCTTCACTTGTTGGTAGAATAGTTTTAATACGTTAACGTTTAAAGGTTTTCTTTCTCCTTTTGTTTCAATCTTGTTGAGATCATTAAGCTTCACGGATCGAAAAGCCAATCAATACAAAGGCAGGAATCACACACACACACACACACACACACACACACACACACACACACACACACACACACACACACGCACATTAGCTTTATGCTAATGGCTGCAGCAGAAAAGTGCCTGGTTTTCTAGTCTCCTGCACTCATCTGTCACGTGCTCCTCGGTGGATGAGTCTATTTCAAAATGTCTACACTTAGAATATTATCATTTATCACAGGTCAAAGAATATTAAAGCTATTTGTGGCTCCGTTGTGGGTCGTGTAGGTGCCAAATTTTGACAGGGAAGAAGAATATTGCATCAGTTTTTATCCTTTTCTAACTGTTTTCATTGTGAATCCAACAGGAGAGTGATAATAAATCGGCTGAGTAGTCTTTCAGGTAAACTTTTAGGACTATAAAACAAAAATGTGCCTTTTATATGTTCATTTAGTAACAATAACTAGAATATATGTCAAATGTATCACTGATGGGAATAAGACTATGACTAAACGCTTAGTTGTGGGCAATGAAAAGTGCAAAAACTAAAATTTTTAATTCCTAAAATATCCAAACCATAGATGGTGTTGTTGCCTGAGGATCCGCTTCACCAGAGAAACCTGATCCACGGGGAAAACCACCTCGGGGCCTCGATGCTCCCTCACTTAGCCGCTGCATGAAAAGACCCTTCAGACCGCCGTATTTTATATATTTTTTAATCTGTTCTCAACAGGTAGAAGCTGAGGGCCGAGCTGTGGCTCCGCCCACCAGGAAGGCTCGGTCCTGTAAGTGTGTCTTGGCCTTCCTCATCATCATCATCCTCGCGGCCGCCGGAGCCACACTGGCCTGGTTCTTCCTGGGTAGGGAGTTTCCTCTCTTTCACTTTATTCATCGTCCCCCAACATCTCAACAACAACAACAACAACAATAATGTATTCATGTTCCCCAGAGGATGAATCTTACTGACTTCAGTAGCTGTTCCTCTGGTGCCACCAGCAGTTTGGTATTTTGGCTTTTAAATGAAATATCTGGACGGATTTCTATTGAGTTTGGTCCAGACACTACTCATGTCCCGTAGGATGAATCCTAACAGAGTTCTGCAGGAACGAGTCCTGACACCCGACATGAGTCAGCATTTATGTACTTCCTGTTCCCTCGTCTCAAAGTCGATGTGTTTTTGTTCAGACGTCTGAAATCAGGTCTGAGTTTAACGCGAGCTGAAGAGATGCTAACGTTTAGTTGTCTGGTTTATAAAACAGGTCAGTGAACGCCCCTCTGGTGAAGCTTAAAGAGTCTAAAGGAGACGACTCAGCGTCCTCACTAGGACACTAGTCCTCCTTCAGCTTAGTGGAGGAGACGTTAGCTTCTTACATTACACTTCAAACATCATTAAAGTTCATTAGTGAAGATTATCTTGATGAACAAAAACCTGGAAGAATCATAAACGTTTGTCCGACAGAGAGATTTTTTGTTATTGTTGCAATAATCCAAAAATCCAATAGAAGGGAACCAGTGATGATGACTTCCTGTTGGACTACTGAACTACGTCGTCCCTGCAGCTCTCTGTTTTGTCATTTCAGATGTTAGTCATGTGAGTCACGTGAGACGTTAGTAAGCTAACGTCAACCCCGCTCTTGTCCTAAACTTAAGTAAATTTGTTATCTAAACTTCATGTGAATTTGGAAGTTTATTTTAAAAAGATGCATGTAACAAGTGTAACACTACCTGACACGTCCAAAACTGATACTCATATAGGGAACCTGGTGCAACATAGTCTGAAGCGTGGGTCCACGGACCAACCCAGCAAACTGGGACCAAACTTCTGTCCAGATATTCCTCCAGCACCACCATGAGGCTGGCAGTCATGGTTCGTGAATGTTTCAACAACTAAAAATATATTTGATGGATTGCCGTGAAAATTGGATTCAGACATTCACGACCCCTCCAGGTTGTAATTAAATAATTAAATGTGTCCAATGCTTTTGGTTTATGACTGATTAACCTTGAAAAACGCATTCCCATCATCTTGAGCTGCATCTTTGTGTTCACTGCTAGTTAGCGAACGGCTAACACACCGAACTAAGATGTGATACATCAGCCTGTTAGCATTGTGAGCATGTTAGCATCTCAAAGCCCTGCTGTACGACAGTCTCTGCTAGCATCGCTGTGGTTTGTCTATGTGTTGACCGTCACACCTTCCTCCGTGACAGACTACAGGGTTTGGGTGCTGGAGCCTCGAGTCCAGCAGCAGTACGCGGCCTACCTGTCCATCCTCAACAGGAACTTCTCGGCTGATCTGTCCTCTCACAGCAGCCCTGCATTCAAGAAGGAGGCCCAGGGGGTACAGAACATGGTGAGCGGGGGAATCCCTCAGACAATGATTTACTTCCTAAAGGATCTGGTTTTCTATGTTTCCATGTAGTTTCACAATCAAACAAGAACCATAAAACCTTTTCCCGCTGGAGAGAAACCCACTAACGTCTGGCTTTTGCCTTTAGTGGGAATGGTTACAATCGGCATTCATTCGCAGGACAGATGACTCTGCAGTAGTAGTGGGTATTTATCGGCAGTGGTGGAAAGTGGTGGCTCTCATGCCACGAATCCCATTGGTCTCCATCCGGGCAAACAGCAGATATCAAAGTGAAGTAACCACCGTAATGTTTCCACTGTTTATTAACCGGCTGTGACCTCACACCAGAAAAACATCAACAGAAAGGCCGCTCGTCTACTGGCAACAAAGAGCAAAAATAATGACTCATTTCTTGGTTTCAGGACTCATTCCTGCAGCTCTGTGTTGTCAAGGCGTCTATCATCTGTGTTTAGAGGGTTTAGAGACTCATGTGAACTTCTGTCTATTACTATACTATACTATTGTCTTCCTCTGTCTTTCAGGTAAAGAAGATAATAATGGGCTCCAGTCTTTCTCGATACTTCAGCAACACCACTGTGTTCGCCTTTGGGTACGTGGATCAAACCTTTTCGTAAACAGTAACAATAACCAGGAAGAATAGTTGCAAGGTGAGAATGACAGAACCTCCATACCTACAAAAATGTTTGTTCACGTAACTTCTGTACTTTAGTAACAGAAGTTCAGTACTTTGAACCCAAACGACGATCTTTTCCTAAACTTAACTGAGTAGTTTTGTTGCTCAGATTCCGGTGAAGACAGAAGTTTATTTTGAAAAGACAGAAATTGCTGCATGTTGCTGGACTTAACTTTCAAGTAACTTTTGTAGGATATCATACAAACGTTGTATAACAAACAGACAACAGGGGATGGACCCGAAAAGGATATTTAATGGTGATTTTATAAAGAGAGCATTCAAAAAAAAGACGTACAAGGCCGGTGAGTACAAAGGTGAGGAATTGAAAATCCAGAAACTTGCAATATCGCAAACGAAACAGGATCAGGTGCATAGGCCAACTACAAAACAGGAAACATAGCAGACTGAACCGACCACAAACAGGCAAAAGACAGAACTATAAATACACAAGAAACTCATCAGACCACGGGACGCAGGTGGGCAGACACGAGGGCTCAAAGCTGATAGGTGGAAAAAACACAAGGGAACAGAACGAGGCTGACGACACTAAGACAGAAAGTCCAACAAACACAGGACGCTTCAAATTAAAACAGGAAACAAGCAAACAAACGAAGACCGTTGTACGTTCCCCCTGTGAAACAAGAAGTCCACGTAGGTTTATCCGTCACATAACTTCTGTCCTTAAGTAACGACACTTCTGAGGTTTTTTAAATGCAAACAACGACCGTTTTCCTAAACCTAACTGAGTAGGTTAGTTGTCTCAACCTAACTGAGTAGTTTAGTTGTCTTCACCTAAGTTTAGTTGTCTTAACCTAACTAAGTAGTTTCCTGTGAAGACAGTAGTTTATTTTGAAAAGACTGTATTCATGTAACGAGCGGAAATCGACACGTGTTGCTGAACTTTTTGTTGGAAAACGCACAAAAAATGAGAAGTAACTTTTCTTAAAGACGTCATAGAAACCGTTGTGTGAGGATACGTTGTTTAGTTATAGACCAGTTCACAATAAATCACATGGAATCGTCATTTAAAGAGCGACCGAACATCAGCTGATAGCGGTCTTGCTGACCTCTAGTGGTTTAATTCATCACCCTGCTGTGGTGATGTCACGGTGTACTCTGTGGTACACCGTGACATCACTGGTGGGCGTGGTTACAGGTGCAACACCAGAGACACATGCTTTTCCTCTGGTTCCTGCAGGCGGGGCAGCGTTGTGGCTCACTTCTGGATCGTGATGTCCGTGCCGGGCAGCCATGTGGGGAGGGTCACGCTGGAGGAGGTGACCAGGAGCCTGCAGGAGGGCCTGAGGGGCCGCGGAGGGTCGGGGGAGGAGGCGACGACGGCCGGCTGCAGCGGGTACCTCCTCCACCTCCCCTCGCTGTCTGTCAGCGGTGAGCGCCAGAGAGGACACGAAATGTGTCCGAAGAGAAGCGGGAAAAAACGTTTGATTGTTTTTAAACTTGAATTTCTCTTTTCTTTTTGTTCTGCTCCCCACAGACACCGACTCCAAAGTTATAGAGCTTTTGAAAGCCTCGTTTGGTATCAACACTTCTTTTGTTTCTTTGCTCGTTCATAATTTGTTATTTTGTATCAATGTATTCTTTCTGATTTGATCGTGATTAGCATGCATTTTACGCAACGAAAAAGTAACTTGATTTTTTAATAAAGATATGAAGCAGTCACATGTTCAGAATATACACCCCGGGGTGCAACAACAAGGAGCATGCTCACTAGTGTCTCCTTTAGCCCCGCCTCCCAGCCTCCTCGTTCACATCAACTATTCGTGCATTTTACAACTCTAAAGGACCTCATGATTTAAATAAACAATATTCATCACGTCTGTACTGGGACGCTGATTTAAATAAAAAATAAATGATCCACCGACGTCTCTTTCTCAATGTAAGTCAATGGGGAAAAAGTATCTTTGGCTTCAGATTTGTTACAAAACTTGGCGTTCTTCCTCTTACCTTTCACAATAAAAGCGCCCTAGACATGTACACAGCAGGGAACTAAAGTTGACTCATCAACCAAAGAAAGAGATCTTTCCTCCGGGAGGCCGCTGTTCGTTCCTCGTGTAAAACGAGAAGTCAACGTTCATTTATTTGTCCCGTAACTTGCGTACTTCAGTAACGAGACTTCCGTGGTTATTTTAACCTCAACGACGAGCTTTTACCAAACTAACTGAGTTGTTTTGTTGCCTAAACGTAGCTGAGTTGTTTCCTGTGAAGACGTACGTTTATTTTGAAAAGACTGTATTCACGTAACGGGCCGAAATTGTAAAAAAAATGGGGAGTAACTTTTACATAAGATAGTAACTCTTACATAAGATAGTAACTTTTACATAAGTAACTCTTACATAAGTAACTTTTACATAAGTAACTCTTACATAAGTAACTCTTGCGTAAGATGAGATATGAACCGTTGTGTGATACGTGTCGTCCCTCTGCCTTTAAGAATCTATTTAAACCTTTAGATGAAAACAACAGTTGCATATTGAATCGTTGCCGGTATGAATTGTCTTGATGGCCATTAATTTAGTGTTTTATTCAATACGGTGAATCTACTTGAAGTCAGAACCCCACATGAGCTCACCGCTGACCGTTTGCTTCCACCAGACTGCTACCGCTACCAGGAGGTGGTGTCCAGCAGCCCCTCGGCCCTCCGCGGCCCCGACACGCAGCGCTCCTCCTGCATGTGGCAGCTGCAGGCCGGCCCCGGGGCCCGGCTGGAGCTGCAGGTGGAGTGGCTGCTGCCGGAGTGCCGGGACCGGCTGCTGGCGTACGACTCCCTCACCCCCTCCGATTCCCACCTCATCACCTCGTGAGTTCCCTCCACAGGCTCGGACACGTGTCAGGCCAACGATAATGATCTTGACCCTTTCCCCCGCTGACCCCTCGCTCCGTCCTCAGAGTGTACGGCTGCAGCCGGCATGAGCGCGTGGTGAGGCTCCTGTCCTCCGGCCGCTGGATGACGGTGGTTTGGAAGCAGGGTCTGTACAACTACAAGGACCCCTTCTCTCTGTCTGCTCAGGCCTGGGACCACCAGGGTGAGACCACCCACCCCCACCGACCCCCACCACCTCCACCCACCTTATTTCACTAGCTCAGAAATGTTTCATGTGATTGTGGCTTCTCTGTCTCAGACTGTGACTCCACCGTAGAGCTGGAGGCGGTATCGGGGGTCCAGGGGACACTGAGGACGCCCTTCTTCCCCAGCTACTACCCCCCCGACACCAACTGCACCTGGAGCTTTACCGTGAGACCGCCGGCTGAGCATGAGCCCACGGGCCCTTTGTTGTAGTTATGCATCTCGCTGTGTGTTTGTGGTCGTTTACTGTCTCTTTGTAGTTGTTTCATGTATTTTTTGGTAATTTTGTGTCTTTCTATAGTAATTTACTGTCTCTTTAGTTGTTTACTGTCTCTTTGTAGTTGTTTCGTGTTACTTTGTAGTCATTTTCTATTTCTTTGTAGTTGTTTTGCCTCTTTTCATAGTCGATGTGAGTCTCTTTGTGTCTATTTCTATTATATTTGTGGTGGTTTTATGTTTCTTTGAGGTCTCTTCCTGGTTGGTACGTGTCTCTTTTGGCCCTGTGACTGAGCCCGGAGGCCCGTTCAGTAATCCGTCCATGTTTAAGACACTCTGTCGTCCACTCGTCTGACTGCTGGAGTCATTGATTCATGACTTCCCGGTGACCGTGTGTGTTTGTATGTGTTTTGAGGTTCTTGTTGTTCTTTGTGTTCCCATGTGACCTCAGACGCCCGGCGTAGGGATGGGCTTGTCTCTGGAATTTGAGGGCTACGAGTTGAGCAGAGCCGGCTACAACCAGGCCTGCACCCAGGGACAGTGGAGCATCCAGAACCGCAGGTAGGCCGGCCACAGTGAGTCGGCCATTTTGTGTCTTTTTGTAGTTTCTTTGGGGTTTTGTGTCTATCTGGGGTTGTTCTGCCCCTTTTCATAGTTGTTGTGAGTCTCTTTGCTTCTGTTTTGCATCTCTTTGTAGTCATATAGGGTCTCTTTGTAGTCATTTTATTTCTCTTTGTAGTCATATATGGTCTCTTTGTAGTCATATATGGTCTCTTTGTAGTCATTTTATGTCTCTTTGTAGTCATTTTATGTCTCTTTGTAGTCATTGTATGTCTCTTTGTAGTCATTGTAGGTCTCTTTGTAGTCATTGTAGGTCTCTTTGTAGTCATATATGGTCTCTTTGTAGTCATATATGGTCTCTTTGTAGTCATATATGGTCTCTTTGTAGTC